>CAUYRH010119179.1:0-11713 GCA_963574655.1 Perodicticus potto
TGACAATTTGAGAGAAAGAAAAGAAGGAAGGAAAGAAGGAAGAAAGGAAGAGAGGGAGGGGAGGGAGGGAAGGAAGGAAATGTGGAGAGGCCCAAACACCCCCAACAGCAGTCCATGACGAGGGACAGTGGGTGGGCACGGAGCACAGGGAAATATGAGGCTGTCCACCACAGCTCACAACAACAGGCCCAGGGAATGCCTCACCTGAACCTACATGGACGCTGTGACAGGGACTGTCATGGGCAGGACTGTGTCCCCCACAGTATTCATATGTTGAGGGCCTAAACCCCACTAAGCAGAGTGGGTATTTATTTGGAGATAGGGTTAAAACGAAGTCCTTAGAGTAGGCACTAATCCAATCTCACTTGTGTCCTTATAAGAAGAGATTAGGATACAGACAAGACCCCAAATGAGGGGAAATCACATGAGGACACCGTGAGAAAGCAACTGTCTGCCAGCCAAGGAGAGAGGCCCCGAAGCCAGCCCTGCCCACACCTTGATCTTGGACCTCTAGCCTTCAGAACTGTGGAAAATACAGTTCTGTCATTTAATCCACCAGATCTGCACCTTGTTGTGGCAGCCCTTGCAAACTGATCGAGACTAACACCAATGTATAGAAAACATATGGGTACAGGGATGGAAGGATGACCGATTCATGCAGGCCTCTCAGATCTTCTTGTCCAGACCTTGAAACAACCATGAAGAAACCATGTATATTTTATACTTTTTAAAAATTGACGAGGTGCAGTGGCTCATGTGTATAATCTCAGCACTTTGGGAGGCTGACTTCAACTAGAGAGCTCTGGATGTGCATGGTAAAACATGTAAGGACCCCAAATCTTCGAATTCAGAGAAAAGATCCAGGCTCTCTGCTACAACCTTATGAATTTGGCTCCTGATGGTCATCCTTGCCACTGAGTCACAACTCCTCAGGGGAATGTTTCAAAACACCAATCAGCTCATATGCCCCAGATCCTACTTAAAATCTCACCCACAGCTCCTACTGCCCATTAGATAAAGATACAAGCCAAGCTGGGGTCTGCACTGTGACATCCCACACTGTCTAACCCTGCCTAAGCCTCTGGCAGTTGGCAGCTTCCATGTCCCCTCTCATGCCAGCATGCAAGCTTCCCTGGCCCTTCAGAGCCTGGGACACAGCAGGCTTCCTCCCAGAATAGGGCCTTTACACACACTGTTCCCTCCACCTGAATCCTCCCAACTTAGATAACTCCTATCACCCTTCCGACTGGAGCTCTAAGCATCCCTTCCTCCGGGAAGCCTTGCCTGATGGCCCGCTGTCCACCCCAGCCTAGTCAAGCTCCCTGTCACTGCTTTGGCTTCATGGGGTAACTAGCTATTAATGTCACTCCCCCAACAGGCTGTGAGCACCAGAACTCCATGGCGGTGTGTGCTCAACCCAGGGCTGGGAAGAACTTATAGGAGGTGAGCTGCCTCACATGTTCCTCTCCGGATCAGGTACAGGTACCACAGCTTGGCACAGCTATCCTCAGCTGCACATGGATCTCACCCTTGGAGCTTTCCCACAGCTGGTAAGCTATGGAATCTGTTCATGACATCCCAGAAAAGCTGCTACTACTGCTGGTTCCACAAAGAAAGAAAGAGGTGGAAAGGAAAGGGAGAGACAGGCCCTGGCATTTACTGAGCACCTATTATGTGCACTACTACGCATACAGACTGCTGGGCTATCTCCTTTCATATGTATTATTTCAGATAGTCTATAGCAGCTCTTAAAACAGAGGTAAAAGTGTCCTCATTTTTATAGGTAAGGAAAGGCTCAGAGATGTTAAGTAATTTACATAAAGAATCAGAGCTGGTAAGGCCAAGTCAGCTTTGGATCTCAGCCTGCCTAACCCAAGGCCCACCCTCTTCCCAGGACCCAGGCACCTAGAATCATGTCAGACGGCTACAGGAGCATCGGCCAGGGTCCCTGGGTTATGTCAGGGGCCGGTGAGTCGATGGAACACTCAACACTCCCTCTGAACAAGCTATACTTTTTCCACATTCAGATATAACTGTTTCCTGTTATGACTAAAATAGTATAAGTTCCTCTAAATGAGTTTGCTGACTTCATGACAGCCCTGTGAGGGATGGAAAAGGCAGATAGACACAAGTCCACTAAAACACTCAACATCGACTGTAATTTTCCTCCCATAGGTTGTAACAGAGCCATGGGTAACATATTGTCGAGTGGGGAGGGGAAAGCACAGTTCTTCCACCATTTGTGCAAAAACCAATGAAAGAACCTCCATACACACATGCCTGCTCACGCACAGACTCTCTCGGGAAGGAAGCACAGGCCTACATGCTGCTTCTGGGGAGAGCTGCAGAGGGGATTCTTCACCAAATAACCAACCAGACCACTTGAATTTTGTATCATTTAAATAATAAAAAAAATTCGATTTCTCATGAAATTAAAATGTTAAAAGGCTATAGCAAGAGGAGAACACTTAATCCTACAGTGCAAAGTACTGAATTTCAGGCAAGGCACCCCATGCCCTCTTCGATTTCTACATAAGAGGAGCCCTGCGACAATAATCAAGAAGACTGGTAATTGAGCTGGGGACTTTAACACCCAAGTCACCAGCAGTGACCTTGCAAACTTGGCCTTCTGTCATAAAACAGGCACAGTCATCACTGTGGTCCAGGCCTCCAGGGCTTTCCAAATGCCCCTGGCCCAGGGAAGGAGACCTAATTTCTGCTCTACGGGGATCTACCACGTGTTTCCTGTTTCCTTCTGTCCTGCCTGCTGCCACCCCACCGGTGCATGCACCGTGCGCCCACCTCCCAGCCAGCCATACTCACATGGACAGCACCTTCACTTCCAGTATCTCGTGCCTTAGCTCCAGGCATCTTGTGGAATTATATTCAAAAGGCCCCTCGTAAAAGTCAAAGTACCTAGGAACCAACAGGGACAAAAGTTACATAGAGAAGAGGCCAGGTCTGGAGGCCTTCAGGGGCTGTTATTCAGGGAGTAGGGTGTCTATTTCCATCAAATAAATAACCCAAACCAGCCCCACTGCAACAGCTGACCTGGTGGGGGCTCCAGGAAGACCACGGGGGCCAGCTGGCTAGACCACTGGGTGGTCAGCAATTCTCAGCAGCCCCTGCCCTGGGAGTGCTCCTCTCTTGAGAGGCTGCAGAGACCACTTCTCAGGACAGGGGCCATAAACAATGTAGCATTTATGGGAACATGGACCCATTTCAGCAAACAGGGAGGTTCAGAAGCAGATTTGGTTTTAAGTTTATGGCTGCAAAGGAGAGAAGAGGAAGAAGGATGCTCTGCCTTCTGTGATCAGAGAAAGTGAGAGACCTGAGTGATGGAGGCGGCAGCACCGGCAGTCCAGCAGTGAGCCTCCAGGCCTCCAGCCAGACTGCTCTCTCCTGCTTTCTCCTCCTCCTCAGGAAAATGCCCTGAGATTTCTGTTATTGTCCTACTTGACAAAGCATTTCCATCGGTTCACTTGATTTTCGCACTCACACTGAGACTGACCTTTCTTTCTCCTCATTTGGCAACTGAGAAAACTGAGGCACAGGCCACATGCTGCTTCTGGGGAGGCAGGAGGCAGGCAGGGCTGCAGGCCACGCTGTCAGTGCAGGGCAGGATGGGGGCTTGGTCTAAGCCCAACTGTGGAAGAGGCCAAGCCTGTTCCAGCTCCAGCTGGCTCCAGGTATGCCACAGTCACCTCAGGGTACCTTTGCCAGCTTCATGCAGAACATCAGTCCCAATTTCACCCAGCACCTACTGAGACCTTACCTGGGGTCAGGTGCCAGGCCAGGCATTTGATGTGGATGGATGTACCCACTTTTAATCTATCTAACTAGCCTATGTAAAAAAGTGCCCATCACAAGCTGAAAGGTAGCAAAGCCAGGACAGAAGCCTAAGAACTAACTCAAAGCTGTTCCTCTGACACTTGGCTATAAGGACAGCTGGTGTTCCCTGAAAAGGGCCCTCCGGCCTTGTGGGGCAGAAGCCAGGTAAGCCCTGCTGGGGACAAGCCCCAAACTATGTCGTGAGTTCTCTCTCACTGGCTAGCAGAAATGAGAGGATGAGGGGAAAATGAAAAGTCAAGACAGTGAGAGAAAGTTTTTTTAAAAGCAGCTGGGTTGGGAGTCTGTCCACCTTCAAATGTGAGGACTGTGGAACAGTTCTTCCTCCAGGCTAGCTCTGTTTGTATTGCATACACCATTGTTTTAATCATCAATCTAATGAGAGAAGGCTAATCCTTACATCCCGGTTCTTGATAGGCTTGCATTTTCTAACCAAAGTATTTCTTTAACTAACTACGTTAATTAGACTGATTTACCTCTTACTATTATTGCTCTAAGTTATCTATGATCTTAACACAAGCAGAATACGGGACAGGGAATGCAGTCCAGGAGCAGGATGTCAAAGCAGACCCTAATTAGGCCATGCACACAAATCACAGGAGTGGTAATTAACACTCAAGAAGCCTTGTGCTCAGATGGACTGAGGCTTCTGACCACACCAAGGTGACAGAAGAAAGGAGATATTTTTTTCCTCATCTAGTCTAGAGAGACCCTTTCTGTCTTTAATGAGGTTCAAACATTCTGAATTTCCTAACTCCCCAAAAGCACTCACACTCCCTGGGAGGGCAGCCCTGCACAGGTAATCCTTACCTGATCAGTAACCTCACAGTGGAGTCTGCTGGAGGAAGGGTGAAGTTTTAGCAAGATAGCCTCCTCGTCTTAAAGGGGCCAGGCTTCCAGGAAGTGCATTTTGCACCAGATTTTCGGTTTCTCTGATCCACTTCTCTCCTGTCTCTGTTCCCTTTTGCCCATCATCTGTGATCATTTTTTTAATTTAATTCCTAACTTACAACAAACAACTGAATATTGATTTTAGGCTTATTAAATCATTATAACTAGCAATGCAAGCACATCAAGATATGACTCTTCCCTTAAGTACCCATATGTACATCCGCAAGCCCTTTCCTCATGGCCTCTCTCCTCCTGGTGGCCAGAGGCTAGGCCAGATGGAGCTGGACGGGTTGGATCCCAGGATAGCCTCAACACCACAAATCAAGGAGCGTGCAAAGTGGGCCACCACTGTAAACCCAGGAGTGGGCCAAACCACTGTAAACATGGAGACAGTAGCCTCACTGGACGCAGCCTGCTAGAGTAAGAATTGAGGGGTACCCTAGGGCTGCTGCTAGGCCCTGCTCCAGAACCAAAGGATGGAAATCAGGCATCCCTCGGAACAGTTCTCAGAACCCCTTCCAACATGGGGTGGCAGGGATTTCACATGCACCTTTACAGTCTAAACCAGTGGTTCTCAACCTGTGGGCACTACCCCTTTTTAACAATGAAAATACATTGTGGCATTAGGAAGGTTGAGAACCACTGGCTAAACACATGTGTACAAACTTACATACATGCAGCTTTAGAAATCCTGAAACATTTCACCCAATGTGTTGGCTTCTTTTTAAAACATTTGTATTTTTATTATTGCTATTATTATATTTTTATTATTATCACTTTGTCATTAAACATATATTTTAATATAAATTCATATTTAATATTTTAAAATTATATTTATATTTGCTCTTAATTTTAATATAATTTCATACTTAATTTTTAAATAGTATAATTACATATTTAAATAATTTTAAAATTTTGAAACATTTTACACAACAAATTGTCCCCTATCTATAAAATAAATTCGTTCCTGTTCTCATGTCATGAAAGAATTTAGGCAGAGCTAATCAGAACAAGGCATGGAATATTGCCAAAATACCAAACTCACACTTTTTTCATGTGTTCTGGAACTTTTTTCACCATATTTCTCATCTGCCAAACTCAAATTGATCACTGAGCAAGTGTCCACACTTCTAGGAAGGCTCTGACCCCTCCCCTGGGCACCGTCTGCGCACTATCTCTTAATTAGAGCAAATGACATTGTGTTATAATAGTGTTCATACATCCGTGTCCCCTTCCACACTGCAAGCATCTCAAACATGGGGACTATGGCTTTGTTATCTCTATACTTTCTGTACTACAGAGTTGGCAAAGCTAAAAATGCCATTTGCAGACTCCTTTGCAGCTAAGGTTCTGGATGCAACTTAGGTTCAGCTAATTAGAAGCATTTGCATAGACCAGAGCTATTACAGGAGAAGAATGCAAAGCTTGAGCCATGTTTTTTCTAGTGTAGAATGTGGCAGAGGTGGCAGAGCTCTCAGAAACTGCAGCAGTGGCAGCACCTTCATGATTATATCAGAGGCAGCAGCTTTCATGGTGGCACCGTTTCACTGCTGTTTGGGGAGGCATTCCTGTACACTCAGCCATTGCCTCAGCTCTCCCAAAGAATATAAGCTAGCTGTGACTTTAATAAATCCCTTTCTGCTTTAACTACCTAACCCAGATTCTGTTACCTACAACTAAGAACAAAGGGTCAGCCTAGAGCCACAAAAATGAGTCCATGACCTTGGTTCTAACTCATGTAGCTTTCTAGTCACACAACAGCAAGTAAGGTCTGGTGTCGTATCACAAAGATCATCATTTGCAACCACAGCCGGTATTACTCTGCCCTTTGGAATCCACTGGGTCAGATGAAGCCATGACCTTGGGCTGCTGCTAAGAAAAGCTCCAGATTCAAGTGAGACAGATGATCATTAGGAAGAGACTTATCCTTGAGTTCAGGAGCTGGAGACTTGCAGATACGTCTCCGATATGGCTATAAACCAGCTATGTGACTTTCAGGAAATCTCTTCTCTTCTCTGGGTCCCTTTTTTCTCTTCCTTAAAACAATTGTTTTAACTAAGGCAATGTCTCCCCTTCAAACAGCCAACACTTCCATTCCCTCCACTAAGCTGTCTCTGCTTTGCCTCCTCCTCGGTTCCACTTCTCCCAAGTCCCCAATATCACTCACATACTGAACTAAGCAATATAATAATCCTATATGGTCTTGGGCTGTGTGTCGCTGGCTTTTAGGCAGAGAGGCTTTCAGAATTGGGTTCGTATCCCTCCATCCTTCATTAGCCATTGCTATGGTCTGAATGTTTGTGTGCCCCCCAAAAAACTTGTATGTTGAAAGCCTAATTCCCAAGGTGATGGTATTAGGAAGTGGGGTTTGGGGGAGGTGATGGGGACAGAGCCCTCATGAATGAGATTAATGCCCTTATAAAAGAGGTCCAGAGAGACTCCTCGCCACCTGCACTATGGAAGGATACAGCAAGAAGGTGATATCTATAAACCAGGAAGTGGGTCCTCCCCTGAAACCTCCACTGCTTTGATTTTGGACTTCTGGTCCTCCAGAACTATGAGAAATAAATTTCTGTTCAAGAGCCACCTAGTCTACGGTATTCTTTTTTTTTATTTTGATTAAATCATAGCTGTATACATTAATGCATTTATGGGGTACAATGTACTGATTTTATATACAATTTGGAATGCTTACATCAAACTGGTTAACATAGCCTTCACCTCATTTACTTAATTATTGTGTTAAGACATTTATACTCTACACTTAAATTTGACATGTACCCTTGCAAAATGTACTATAGGTGTGGTCCCACCTATTACCCTTCCTCCATCCAACCTCCTCCCTCCCCTCCCCTTTCCCTCCTCTTCCCTCCTTCATCCTGGACTGTAGTTGTGTTTTATCTTTCATATGGAAGTGTGGCTAATTATATATTGGTTTCATAATAGTACTGAGTACATTGGATACTTTTTCTTCCATTCTTGAGATACTTTACTAAGAAGAATATGTTCTAGCTCCATCCATGTAAACATAAAAGAGGTAAAATCTTCATCTCTTTTTAAAGCTGCATAACATTCCATGGTATACAAGTACCACAATTTATTAATGCATTCATGGGTCGATGGGCACTTGGGCTTCTTCCATGACTTGGCAGTTATGAATTGGGCAGCAATAAACATTCTGGTGCAAATATCTTCGTTGTAAAGTGATTTTGGTCTTCTGGATATATACCTAGTAGAGGAATTGCAAGATCAAATGGCAGGTCTACTTTCAAATCCCTAAGTGTTCTCCAAACTTTTTTCCAAAATGAACATATTAGCTTGCATTCCCACCAGCAGTGCAGAAATATTCCTTTTTCTCCACATCCACACCAACATCTGTAGTTTTGGGATTTTGTTATGTGGGCCACTCTTATTGGAGATAGATGATATCTCAAAGTGGTTTTGATTTGCATTTCTCTGATGATTAGAGAAGATGAGCATTTTTTCATGTGTCTGTAGACCATGCACCTGTCTTCTTCAGGGAAGCTTCTCTTCAAGTCCCTTGCCCACAATGAAATGGGATAACTTGTTCTTTTCTTATCAATAAGTTTGAGTTCTCTGTATATTCTGGTTATCAGACCTTTGTCAGAAACATAACTGGCAAATATCCTCTCCCATTCTGAGGGCTGTCTACTTGTTTTACATACTCTGTTCTTGGCAGTGCAGAAGCCTTTTAGTTTGATCAGATCCCAGTAATGTATTTTTGGTGTTGCTTCAATTGCCTGGGGGGGTCCTCCTCGTAAAGTTTTCTCCCAGGCCAATTTCTTCAAGGGTTTCCCCTGCACTCTCTCTAAGAATCCTCATAGTTTTATGACTTAAGTTTAAGTCTTTTATCCAGTGGGAGTCAATTTTTGTTAGAGGTGAAAGGTGTGGGTCCAGTTTCAGTCTTCTTCAAGTCGCCAGCCAATTCACCCAGCACCATTTGTTAAATAGGGAATCTTTCTCCCAATTTATATTTTTGATAGGCTTATCAAAGATCAGATGACAATAAGTGTCTGGGTTCATCTCTTGGTTCTCAATATCTACCTCTCTGTTTTTGTGCCAGTACTATGCTGTTTTGATCACTATAGATTTATAGTACAGTCTGAAGTCTGGTAGTGTGATTCCTCCTGATTTGTTTTTATTTCTGAGTAATGTCTTGGCTATTCAAGGTTTTTTTCTGTTTCCATATAAAAAGAAGTACTAATTTTTCCAGATCTTCGAAGTATGACAGAGGTGCTTTAATAGGGATAGCATTAAATCTGTAGATTGCATTGGGTAGTATGGACATTTTAACCATGTTGATTCTTCCCAGCCATGAGCATGGTATGTTTTTCCATTTGTTAACATCTTCACCTATTTCTTTTCTCAGAGTTTCATGGTTCTCTTTATAGAGCTCTTTCATGTCCTTTGTTAAGTACACTCCCAGATATTTCATCTCCTTTGGCACTACTGTAAAAGGAATAGAGTCCTTGACTGTTTTTTCAGCTTGGCTATGGTTGGTATCTATAAATGCTACTGACTTGTAAATATTTATTTTGTATCCTGAGATTCTGCTGTATTCCTTGAGCACTTCTGAGAGTTTTGAAGTTGAGTCCCTGGGGTTTTCCAGGTATACAATCATATCATCTGTGAAGAGTGAAAGTTTGATCTCCTCTGATCCTATATGGATACCCTTGATTGCCTTTTCTTCCCTAATTGTGAAGGCTAAGTTTTCCATTACAATGTTAAAAAGCAGGGGAGACAGCAGGCAATCTTGCCTGGTTCCTGATTGGAGTGGAAATGTTTTCAATTTTACTCCAGTCAATATAATATTGGCTGTGGGTTTGCTGTAGATGGCCCCTATCAGTTTAAGAGATGTCCCTTCTATACGTATTTTCTTAAGTGTTCTCATGATGAAAGGATGCTGGATATTATCAAAAGCTTTTTCTGCATCAATTGAAAGAATCATATGGTCTTTGTTATTTATTTGGTTTATGTGATGAATTATATTTATAGATTTACGTATATTGAACCAGCCTTGACACCCTGGGATAAAACCCACTTGGTCATGGTGTAGAATGTGTTTGATGTGTTGCTGGATTCCGTTTGTTTGTTTTCACAATCCATGGAGGTAGAGATGGGAGGACCCCTGGAATGCAGCAGGAATGCGACACCCTTCCCACCTTCGTCAATAGGGTTGCTCTGTTCCTGATCTCTCCTTCTTCATCCCCCCGACCACTGCTCCACCTTTCCAAAAATAAAAAGTTAGCCACTGACCCACTTCTCAAATAGGAACTGAGTGGAGGCAAAGAGTTGGCGCCAATCACACATACACCTGCACAGTTATATTAATTGAACCTTATTTCTCCAGATTGTTAGGGAATACATTATTCTATATGAGTTAATTTTTATATGAGTAAAGCCAGTTCATTAAACGAGCAAACATTTTTACAAAAATCTCTTATAATGAAAAATTTTCAAAACTGTGTGCTGTTCTACTTTGCTTTCTTAGTTTTGATTTGTCCAAGTTCATCACTATCAAATCATTTGTTGATGTGTTTTAATAAGGATGTAAGGCTATTGCATGGGGTACGTGCTATAAACAACAAATGACTTTTAGGCTTTTGAGATCTCCATTTAGGTGTTTATGTTTGCTTCATTTATTTCCCTTGCTCTGAAGATTTCAACTATCTGCCATTGCTGCTCTTAGCATACTCCCTTCTAGTAACCAGTTCTTATTGACAATTCTAACTTGCAGTGTTAAAATAATATCCCATGGGCTGAGAAGCCAGATAAAGATCTTATCAGAACATGTCTGAACACTGGTATATCGTTTGCAGCACAGCTCCACACATCCCCTCCCTCCATGTTCACTTATGAGTAGCCCTCCCCACACTGACTCAGCGCTTGATCTGGTGACTTGTTTAGAGCAATAGGACACGGGGAACAGTGTGCAACTTTTGAGCCTAAACCTCAGGCAGCCTTAGAGCTTCTGCACTCAGAACACTGAGACCACCTTGTGAGGAAGCTTGAGCTATCCTCCTGGAGTATGAGAAACCACATGGGAAGACAGTCCCAGCCAATAGCTAGCACCAGCTGTCACACATCTGAGTGAATGAGGACGTCCCGCCCAGCCCCAGTGAGCATCCAGATGATGGCAGCAACATGCACGCCCCATGGCAAAACTAGCAGAACCACCTCGTTGAGTTCGGCCCTGACTGCACCAATACAGAATTATGAACAAATTAAATGGTTATGGTTTTAAGCCACTGCCATTGGGGGTGATTAGTTACACAGCAACAGATAATTGATACAAATGCCCCCTGCCATTTAGCTGCAAATAAAGTGGCTAAATATTAGTGCAAAACTTTGAAATACATGTTTGGCCACCGGAGGTGGGCATTGCTCATTCCTAATTTCTGGGTTTGGTTTCAGGTAACTGAGAGCCCTCTAACTAAGGGACATTTACTCACATCATGGCTCTCCTAGCAACTTTTAGGCATTTTAAGGATAATTAACCACTTATAATATTGGAAGGGAGATAAATGAGCTTAAAAGTGTTAGTATCCTCTGCCAGCTGGAACTCCATCAGAAATGAAAATGAAACCTCTCTAAATGTGTAAGAGGAGCTGGGCATGGTGGCTCCTGCCTATAATCCCAGGCTAAGGAGGGGGAATAGTTTGAGGCCAGGAGTTTGAGACCAGTCTGGGCAACATAGCAATACCCCGTCTCTAAAAAAATGAAAAAAAGAAAACATAGCCAGATGTGGTGGTGTGTGCCTGTAGTCTTAGCTACTCAGGAGGCTGAGGCAGGAGGATCACTTGAGCCCAACAGTTGGAGATTGCAGTGAGCTATGATGATGCCACTGCACTCTAGCCCTGGTGACAGAGTCAGACCTAGTCTCTTAAAAAAGAAAAAAGTGTAAGGGAATCCATTGTGAACATGAGATTCAAAGTGAAAATTGCTACACACA
>CAUYRH010119181.1:0-12983 GCA_963574655.1 Perodicticus potto
AAAAAATGGCCGGGCATTGTGGCGGGTGCCTGTAGTCCCAGCTACTTGGGAGGCTGAGGCAAGAGACTCGCTTGAGCCCAGGAATTGGAGGTTGCTGTGAGCTGTGATGCCACGGCACTCTATCTAGGGTGGCAGCTTGAGGCTCTGTCTCAAAAAAAAAAAAAAACATATTTTTGACAATTTTTAATTTATAATTTGATTTCACTGGCCTACGTTATCTTTATCCATCTTCTTGTTTAAAATATTGAACAGATTTGCCACCTGGTAGGGAAGACTTCCTTCTGCATTCATATTAGCCTTCTGTATGAGTATTAAATAGCTAGCAATCCTCCTGACATAATTTTTTTCTCTGTCCTGTAAATTGGACGTTTTATAAATAGCTTTACTTTTTGGAATAGACTAGGAAATGAAATACATTCAGTTTCTCTATATTAAATGGTTCTCCTTAGGTGATAAACTGTGCTGTGCTGTGTAACAAATATATATTAAAAGCATGGTCCCTGTGCTTTTCCTAATATTAGAATTTGAATATCTGATTGTCTTCTATAATAGTAGGGTCAGAATTTTAAGCCTGAAACTTGGAGAATGTACTGCTAAAATATTCTTCCCTTAAATATCTATAAATATCTGTAGGCCCAGTGCAGTGGCTCATGCCTGTAATTCCAGCACTCTGGGAGGTTGAGGTGGGAGGATCCCTTGAGCTCAGGAGTTTAAGACCAGTCTGTCTCTTTTAGTAGAGACCCTTGTCTCTACTTAAAATAGAAAAATTTGCTGATTGTGGCAGGCATTTGTAGTCCCAGCTACTTGGGAAGTTGAGGCAGGACGATCATTTGAACCTAGAGATTTGAGGTTGCTGTAAGTGAGGCTGACACCACGGCACTCTAGCCTGGGCAGCAAAAAACAAATAAAACCTATAGTACTTAAGTTGTGTTTGACTTTTGCAATTAAAAGAGGGGTTAAAATTTTACAAAGAGGTGACTAACATGTAGTGAATATTTTGTAAATATTTTGTAACATTTTTGTAATGAGTATTTAGCTACCAGTCTCCTGAATTCCCTGTGTATGTCAGCTTTAGGGGTGTACTCTATGTAAGTTGTACAAGTTGGGACACTCTGTATAAGTTGGCATTACCCCTTGGCAAAACCTACCACCCTGTGTAAAGTTATGGGTGTATTTACATGGAATTTTTTTTTTTACATGGATTTTTTTAAATGCTAAAATGTGGAGACAAAGTGGCACAATATGGAAACAAAGTAAATGTCCATGAATAAAGAATTGAGTGACTAGTTTATGGAATGCATGCATCATGAAGTATCATATGCCAGTGAAAACAACACAGAAGGATGTCCATTAAAGTAGCGCTGATTAAGGAAAGCAAGATTCAGGCTCGGTGCCTGTGGCTCAATGGGCTAAGGCGCCAGCCACGTACACCTGAGCTGGTGGGTTTGAATCCAGCCTGGGCCCGCCAAACAACAATGATGGCTGTAACCAAAAAATGGCCGGGTGTTGTGGCGGGCGCCTGTAGTCCCAGCTACTTGGGAGGCGGAGGCAAGAGACTCGCTTGAGCCCAGGAATTGGAGGTTGCTGTGGGCTGTGATGCCACGGCACTCTACCCAGGGTGACAACTTGAGGCTCTGTCTCAAAAAAAAAAAAAAAAAAGGAAAGCAAGATTCAGAAAAGTGGTAAATGTTTATTGAAACAATGACAAAAAGGCTATGTGTATGATAGGTGAGCATGGAAAAATGTTGAAGAATATGTACAGGTTTTTTGTTTTTTTTTTTTTGAGACAGAGCCTCAAGCTGTCACCCTGGATAGAGTACCATGGCATCATAGCTAACAGCAACCTCCAATTCCTGGGCTCAAGCGAGTCTCCTGCCTCCGCCTCCCAAGTAGCTGGGACTACAGGCGCCCGCCACAACGCCCGGCCATTTTTGGTTACAGCTGTCGTTGTTGGCAGGCCTGGGCTAGATTCGAACCCGTCAGGTCAGGTGTACGTGGCTGGTGCCTTAGCCTGTTGAGCCACAGGTGCTGAGCCATAAATCAGGCTCTTTCCCCCAGGAGTTTGTTGCCCCTGGAGCCTTTTTTTGTTTGTTTTTTTTTTTTTTTTAGGTTTCATAATTTAGATATGTTGGCGATAAATTTTGCTTTTGTATAGCTATGGAAGTATTTTTTTTTTTTTTTTTTTTTGCGGTTTTTGGCCAGAACTGGGTTTGAACCCGCCACCTTCGGCATATGGGGCCGGCGCCTTACTCCTTGAGCCACAGGCACCGCCCCGTCTTTTTTTTTTTAAGAGACAGAGTCTCACTTTGTCACCCTCGGTAGAGTGCGGTGGTGTCACAGCTCACAGCAGCCTCCAGCTCTTGGGCAAGTGGTCCTCTTGCCTTAGCCTCCCCAGTAGCTGGGACTACCGGCGCCCGCACCAACGTCCCGCTATTTTTTTGTTGCAGTTTGGCTGGGGCTGAGTTCAAACCTGCCACTCTTGGTATCTGGGGCCGGCGCCCTACTCCCTGAGCCACAGGTGCTGCCCAGAAGTCTTTATTTTCATTTTGTTTTGTAAGATGTTGCCAGTTATTTCAGGTTGACAGCGTTATTTCAGTATTGTAAAAAGTCCCACAGTTTTCCAGCTTGCATGATTTTCAGTGTGAAGTCTACGGTCATTTCTCATTTTTTTGTGCAGTGTGGGTCTTTGTTAGCTGCTTTTGACATTCTGTCTCATTTCTATTTCTATTTTTCTGTTCAGCTGTGGCTACAGACCTTTTCTTTTATACTGGTTTTGAGCAGCTTGTTTTTGGTGTGCCCTGGCGTGTTCTGGGCATGTGTTTTGACTTTGACTTGCTCATGAATCTTTGGGGTTATAGTTTTTTCAAATCTTAAACATTTCTCCTGTCTGCTTCACTGTCGCTCTGATGTAATTTTTATCTTGTTTTTGTTTTTGCAGTTTTTGGCCGGAGCTGGGTTTGAACCCTCCACCCTCCGGTATATGGGGCCGGTGCCCTACTCCCTTGAGCCACAGGTTCTGCCCCACTGATGTAATTTTTTTTTTTTTTGCAGAGACAGAGTCTCACTTTATCGCCCTCGGTAGAGTGGGTGGGTGAATCACCTGAGCTCACGAGTTTGAGACTGCCTGAGTTAGAGCAAGATCTTGTCTCTAAAAATCTTAGCCAGGCGTTGTGGCAGGTGCCTGTAGTCCCAGCTACTCAGGAGGCTGAGGCAAGAGGATTGCTTGAGCCCAGGAGTCTGAGGTTGCTGTGAGTTTTGACACCATGACACTCTACCAGGGTGACAAAGTGAGACTTTGTTTCAAAAAAAAGAATGTCATTACATTTTATACTGGGATACAGTTCCTTGGGGACAGTTTGATCTTCTTACGACTTCTTTTTGAGCTTTCTCAATGTAGAACCAAAGTAGCTTTTAGATTAAGGATAACTTTTTCCCCATCACTGAGGCAGTACCCTTCAAATCATCTCTCTCTGTCTTGAAGAATTTTAGCTCTGGCTCATGGGAACACATACAGCGCTATGTGAGCTTTGAGAATTGTCCCACCTACTCCTTTCTTGTGGTTCGTCCCCTAGTTTGGGGTTCTTTAATCACATGTTTGGTGTTCAGTGGGACTCAGCTCAATGAATATGCCCATTTCAGAGCTCAGCATTTGTAGGACTCTTCCCTTTCTGTCACTGGCTCCTAACCACCCTGCTCTCGCTGAAGTCTTAACTCAGGAGGTCACCAGACTCTGTCTGGGTTTTCCCTGAGCTGCACTGTTGTCTACACTTTCTCTCCAGGCAGTAAATTGGGGTGATCATAGGGCTCACCTTGTTTTCTTCTTCTGAGGACCAGTGTCCACTGCCTATTGTCCAGTACCTGAAAAAAATTGTTTCACATAATTTATCAATTTTTTTTATTTAATGTGAGAAGGTAAATCGGGACTGTATTGGTTACTGTATCTTGGCTGTTGGAGATAGTAATTGGGTAAGAGGACAGAAATCTAAACAAAAAGGAAGTAAGAGGTTGGTGGGAAAAATTGTCAAACCTTCTTCCAAATATGAATAAGAAATCTAAAATATTAGCAAATATTATAAATTTAACTTCGTGCTCTGAAAGGCTGGGACATGAAGTATTTAATATTATTTAGTAATATAACATTTAGGAATGTTTTCACTATTGACTCTAGAGTGGATCATGGTTGAATTTAATTTGATGTTGCTCAACCTACCTTTTTGTTTTAACGAGTTTACTAATGTGTTAATATTTCAGCAGACTGCTGGTAAACCCTATTATAGGTTGTAGTGCAACACAAGGTTTGTATATACAGACCTGCAGGTTTATTGATGTTTTATAAACGGTAAAAAAATTACAGTGTATTTCCTTTTTTTTTTTTTTTTTTTTTGAGACAGAGCCTCAAGCTGTCACCCTGGATAGAGTGCTGTGGCATCACAGCTCACAGCAACCTCCAATTCCTGGGCTCACGTGAGTCTCCTGTCTCTGCCTCCCAAGTAGCTGGGACTACAGGCGCCTGCCACAACACCCGGCCATTTTTTTTTTTTTTTTGGTTGCAGCCGTCATTGTTGTTTGGCGGGCTGGGGCTGGATTCGAACCCGCCAGCTCAGGTGTACGTGGCTGACGCCTTAGCCTGTTGAGCCACAGGCGCCGAGCCTACAGTGTATTTCTGAAAGGAAGACTTTGAAACTGTTTCCTTTTAGCCTAGTCAGTTGCTTAACTGTTTCCCAAATAGTGTTCTCAAATCCCAAGGTGTACTAACTAAGGGCAAGAAAAGCCCTATTACTAAAAATGTACAACCAAAAGAAGATGTAGAAATACTGAATTGGACTTGAGATCTTTGTTTGGAAGTTACTCACTTTACTTGAACTGAGCACTGTGAACTCAGTAAAGTTTGCTTTCTACCTAGGAGCACTGGCATCTGGGCTCAGGGTCAGGTGAGGGGTTCTGCCTAGAGGGGCAGAAGCAAGGGTGTTGCAAGACATAGGACAGTCCCCTGCAACAGAGAATTGTCTATTTCTAAGTGTCAATAGTGCCAGGGTTGAGAAACCCTCATATAAAGAGCTTATCCTGGTATAACGCCAGGATGTCAGATTTCATTTCTGCTATCAGTGGGGCTGGTGTTACTGGGAAAAATGAAGCTTTCCATTTGCAGTTTCTTTTTGCTTCCTATTCTACCCTAGGGATATCTTTCTTTAAAAAAAAAAAAGATAAAAATGGGGCGGTGCCTGTGGCTCAAAGGAGTAGGGGCCTGGCCCCATGTGCCGTAGGTGGCGGGTTCAAACCCAGCCCCAGCCAAAACAATTGCAAAAAAAAAAAAGATAAAAGTCCTTCAAAGTTGAATGACTTACATTTTTCCCCTTTTATTTATCTATAAAAAGTGAAATGGGAGCGAGGGGAAAAGCAGCAAAGGTCATGGAGAGCCAAACTTAAATTTGTTTGTAGGTGTCAATTTTAACACAGTGTTTATTTGGGAAAAAGAAATATTTATTTGGTAGAGAAATTTCCAGTGTTCAAATTAACTTCAATTATGAAAACTCATTTAGATATTTGAAAACATACTCTTACCAGGTAAACTTGTAAAGATGTGTCATTTTATGTTACCTTTTTTTTTTTGTAGAGACAGAGTCTCACTTTATTGCCCTTGGTAGAGTGCCATGACATCACACAGCTCACAGAAACTCCAACACCTGGGCTTAGGCAATTCTCTTGCATCAGCCTCTCGAGTAGCTGGGACTATAGGCGCCCACCACAATGCCCAGCTATTTTTTTTTCTTTTTTTTTTTAATTGCAGTTTGGCCGGAGCTGGGTTTGAACCTTCCACCCTCGGTATATGGGGCTGGCGCCTTACTCACTGAGCAACAGGCGCTGCCTTTTATGTTATCTTTTTTTTTTTTTGAGACAGAGCCTCAAGCTGTCACCGTGGGTAGAGTACCGTGGCATCACAGCTCACAGCAACCTCCAACTCCTGAGCTCAAACGACTCTCCTGCCTCAGCCTCCCAAGTAGCTGGGATTACAGGCGCCTGTCACAACGCCTGGCTATTTTTTTTTTGGTTGTAGCCGTGATTGTTGTTTGGCGGGCCCAGGCTGCTTTCAAACCCAGCAGTTCAGGTGTATGTGGCTGGCGCCTTAGTGGCTTGAGCCACAGTCACCGAGCCTGTGTTATCTTTTAATCATATGTATTTGTTTATCCTTTGAAATCTTTGCAGCCATTGGAAGTTTTTTTTTTTTTTTGAGACAGGGTCTTACTTTGTTGCCCTGGCTAGAGTTCCCTGATGTTATCATAGCTCACTGCAACCTTGCAACCTTACAGGCACGAGTGATCTTCCCACCTCAGCCTTCCGAGTGGCTTGGACAGTGCCTCAGCCTCCCATGTAGCTGGGACTTTTGGTGTGAGTCACCACACTTTGCTAATTTTTCCATTTTTTTGTAGAGATAGGATCTTGCTCTGGCTGGTGTCAAAGTCCTCGCCTCAGGCATTCCTCCCACTATAGCTTCTCAAAGTGCTGGGATTACAGACATGAGCCAGTTCACCTGATTAGAAGGATCTTTAATTTTTTGTGTCACTTTTTATACAGGTGTTACAGCTTTTTAAAAGTCTTGAGAAACAGGAAAAAATTTCTAACAGAATGTCGTCAGCTTTTCGAAATTATTGTCCACATTTGGATTCTGTTGGTGAAATAACAAAAGAAGATTTGATCCAAAAATCTCATGTAAGATATGGATTTTTTTCTGTAAAGAATTATATTTACTTTACTCCCAAATACTAATTTTTCATAAATTATTGTGGTACTATATGTTCATGAGTTCTTTTTTAAAAATATATATGATGTTATTGGTGAATTGTGTTTGGTGTGTCAGTATAACAAATGTCATTTTGCTTTCTTTACATAGGGTACTTGTCAGGATTGTAAAGTCAGAGGACCAAATCTTTGGGCATGTCTGGAGGTATGTGTATGTTTTTTCCTGAAAATTTGCTATAATAATAATAAATGCAAATCTGAATGATCACGACCAGAACAAATTTTGACACTCGAAAGGATTTTTGTAAATAAACATGATTTTAAAAGATCACTTTTGATAACAAAAAATTAAAATAACTTAGTGTTTTCCCTGAATTTTTAGTAAATCATTGACATATTTTTATGCTTGTCAAGATATTTTATGACTGTTAGAAATGACGTAGCTTTTTTGGCTTAGTGTTTGTAGCACAGTGGTTGGCGCCAGCCATATACACCGAGGCTGGCGGTTGGAACCCAGCCCAGGCCAGCTAAACAACAACAACTGTAACAAAAAGTAGTTGGGCATTGTGGTGGGTGCCTGTAGTCCCAGCTACCTGAGAAGCTGAGACAAGAAAATTGCTTAAGCCCAGGAGTTTGAGGTTGCTGTGAGCTGTGATGCCAGGGCACTCTACCAAGGGTGACATAGCGAGACCATCTAAAAAAAAAAAAAAAAAATTTAGAAATGGTGTAGCTTTTAGCTTAGAAATATGTATTCTGGTTTTATTTTGTGCCTTGTATCTTTTGGTTAAATTAACTGACAGTGGAAATTCATTTACTCATTGAGTTAAAATATGTAATCAAAACTTAATTATTAATATAATTGTACCTGTAATGCTATTATAAATATGCGTGTATAAAATACCTTATTTTTCTTCCTATATGATTATTTACAGAATAGATGTTCATATGTTGGCTGTGGTGAGTCCCAAGTAGATCATAGCACCATTCATTCTCAGGTATGTACATGAAAATGTTTACGACTTTTTAAAAATGAGAACCTGAAGGAGAGGGACCCAGGATAGTATTATTAATTCATGCTCTGATTCAAAATTTTGTGCTTTTTTATGAGTTAAAACTTCACTTATACTATCTGTGAAAGGTAGGGAGGTGCTAAGAAGATTAATATTAGAGTAAAATTGTAATTAGGAAAGTATTGATTTAGAGCTGGGTGCAGTGGCTCACGGCTGTAATCCCAGCACTCTGGGAGGCCAAGGCGGGAGGATCCCTTAAGCTCAGAAGTTGGAGACCAGCCTAAGCAAGAGACCCTGTCTCTACTAAAAATAGAAAAACTAGCTGGGTGTTGTGACAGGTGCCTGTAGTCCCAGCTACTTAGGAGACTGAGGCAGGAGGATCGCTTGAACTCAGGAGTTTGAGGTTGCTGTGAACTAGACTGATGCCATAGCACTCTAGCCTAGTCAACAGAGTGAGACTCTGTTTTGGGAAAAAAAATTATTGATTTAAAAAGTATACATCCTGGCTTGGCGCCTGTGGCTCAATGGGCTAAGGTGCCAGCCACGTACACCTGAGCTGGTGGGTTTGAATCCAGCCCGGCCCGCTAAACAATGCCGGCTGCAACCAAAAAATGGCCGGGCGTTGTGGCGGGTGCCTGTAGTCCCAGCTACTTGAGAGGCGGAGGCAAGAGACTTGCTTGAGCCCAGGAATTGGAGGTTGCTGTGAGCTGTGATGTCACGGCACTCTATCCAGGGTGACAGCTTGAGGCTCTGTCTCCAAAAAAAAAAAATAAATAAATACATAAATAAAGTTTAAAAAATAAAAAGTATACATCCAGAGGTATGGAGGTTGTAACTAGTAGATGAGGAGGTAGTGGAGGTTGAAATTAGAGAGTGCGTGTTCGGGTTTGTATCACGGCCTGGCTGTCTTCAAGTCTCCATGGTATTATATTGCCTTTTCCTGCACGTCATCGTAACTAGAGTCCCCTTTCTACTTTGTTCTGGTTGTTTGTTTCTTCCCATGTGACTCTGGCATGCCTATTTTATAGTATTAGATAGAGCTCTCATTCTACACTGTAAGTTTCTCAAATGCATTGTTTTAAGTTGTGCAGTCTCCACAACATCAACTGTTTTTGGCCAGGATACTCCAAAGAATTAATTAAGCCCAAATATCCAGAGCTCTATGGCATCATTGTACATAATTTACTTCTCTTCTCTGTATCTAAAATAGTCCTTGCTATGTAGTTACTCAAGTCATTTTCTGTAGGGCTTAATTCTCTTGCAAAATTCTGGTTGAGAAAGGCTGAACTTTTATCTATCCAAGATCATATATTCCCTATTGCTTGAGCTGTTGTTTGCTTTGACCCATGTCTTTTGTGTTCTTTTGCTATACTGATTTCCTAGAATAGTTACTTGCTATGGTCAGTTATATCCTTGTGTTCCACTTGTGAAATGCAAAGCAGTGTCTTATATTCCTGATTTGTTTTTGTATAATAAACAGTGGGAGGAAAATGACAATGAGTAACTTCTAGAGTAGACTGAGATATTATTACTATTCACTAGACTTTAGCAGTTTATCTAAAGAACTTTTATTTGACGCTCTAGATTAGCTTTTTTCAGTGTGTTGTTATTTATCAAAGGCCATTAGTTTATTCGCTATGATCATTTGAAGAAATGTTTTCATGCATGTCTAATTTTGACTCTCCTTCTTTTTCTCTGCTTTGAAATTGTACAGGAGACAAAACATTATCTAACTGTGAACCTTACCACTCTTCGAGTATGGTGTTATGCTTGCAGCAAAGAAGTATTTTTGGATAGGAAATTAGGAACTCAGCCTTCATTGCCTCCTGTAAAACAATCTCACCAAACACAAGAGAGCAGTGTGCAGGTAATAATCTAAATTCATTTAATTAAGGTAACAAACAGGTAATAATTTTAGAATTTGTCCTATGGTTGAGATTTAGAAAAGGCATCTTGCCTAACATGTACTTTAAAAAAATTTCTGTTGTGGAAGCAGCCCAAGTGCCCATTGACCCATAAATGGATTAACAAATTGTGGTATATGTATATCATGGAATACTATGCAGCCATAAAAAAGATGGAGACTTTACCTCTTTTATGTTTGCATGGACGGAGCTGAAACATACTCTTCTTGGTAAAGTATCTCACAAATGGAAGAAAAAGTATCCAATATACTTAGTACTATTAGGAAACCAATACATAATCACTTACACTTTCATATGCATGGTAAAACACAACTATAGCCCAGAATGAAGGAGGGAAGAGGACGGTAAGGAGAGGGGATGGGGGCGGCCAGATAGAAGGAGGGTGGGACCTCACCTTTTGTACATATTGCAAGGGTACGTTAAATTTATTTTTTTTTTGAGACAGCCTCAGGCTGTCGCCCTGGGTAGAGTACAGTGGCATCACAGTTCATAGCAACCTCCAACTCCTGGGCTCAAGCGAGTCCTGCCTCCGCCTCCCAAGTAGCTGGGACTCTACAGGCACCTGCCACAACGCCTGGCCATTTTTTGGTTGTAGCCATCATTGATATTTGGCGGGCCTGGGCTGGATTCGAACCTGCCATCCTTGGTATATGGGACCAGTACCCTACTCTCTGAGCCATAGGTGCCATCCACCTCGCTATTTTTTGGTTGTAGTCGTCGTTGTTTGGCAGGCTTAGGCTGAGTTTGAACCTGCTAGCTCTGGTGTATGTGGCTGGTGCCCTAGCAACTGACCTACAGGTGCCAGGCCTAAACCATTTTTTTCACGAAAAAAAATTTGTAATGTGCCTTTTTCCCCTTAAATGAAGCATTTATGGGGTGGCACTGTGGTTCAGTGAGTAGGGCGCCAGCCCCATATACTGAGGGTGGTGGGTTCGAACCTGGCCCCAGCCAAACTGCAACAACAACAACAAAATAGCTGGGCATTGTGGTGGGTGCCTGTAGTCCCAGCTACTCGGGAGGCTGAGACAAGAGAATCGCCGAAGCCCAAGAGCTGGAGGTTGCTGTGAGTGACGTCACAGTACTCTACAGAGGGCGTCAAAGTGAGACTCTGTCTCTTTAAAAAAAAATGAAGCATTCATACTCTTCTTTCTTGGGTAGTATAGAGTGATAGGTTAGGGTGAGATCAAAGTCCCTGTCTGAAGATGGAAAAGCATCTCATGAATTTTATTTATTTATTTGTTTGTTTATTTATTGGAAACGAGTCTCAAGCTGTCGCCCAAGGTAGAGTGCTGTGGCATCACAACTCACTGTAACCTCAAACTCTTGGACTTAAGCAAGTCTGTTGCCTCTGCCTCCCAAGTAACTGGGACTTCAGGCACCCTCCACAAGGCCTGGCTATTTTTTGGTTATAGTTGTCATTGCCGTTTGGCAGGCCTGGGCTGGATTCGAACCTACTGCCTCTGGTGTATGTGGCTGGCCCCCTTAGCCGCTGAGCTACAGGCGCCAAGCCAATATGTTTTTTTTTTTAGCTCATGGATTTTAGATGCTTTTTAAAAGCACAGTTTAGGTAGTCCTTTATCTTTTTCTGGTAAGTATGATTGAAGGAGAGGGGGTAGGACATCTTTGATAGAAATGACAGGTACAGCTTGAGGCTCTGTCTCAAAAAAAAAAAAAAAAAAAGGGAGTAGAGGAGGAAAGCTTTCCTTTTTCTCATTTCCTCCTCTCTCTACTCCTTTTTTCTTTTTTTTTTTTTTTTAAGATAGAGCCTCAAGCTGTCACCCTGGATAGAGTGCTCTGGCATCACAGCTCACAGCAACCTCCAATTCCTGGGCTCAAGCGAGTCTCTTGCCTCTGCCTCCCAAGTAGCTGGGACTATAGGCACCCGCCACGACACCTGGCCATTTTTTGGTTGTAGCTGTCATTGTTTGACGGGCTGGGCTGGATTCGACCCTGCCAGCCTATTCAGCCACAGGCGCCGAGCCTCTCTACTTCCTTTTATGTTACTGAGAATATTTTACTAATTATTGAAAACCAGATAGAATATAATAAAGCTTAACATTAGTCTTTGATTAAAGATTTTTCCTCCCTTTGGATCAAGAAGCTTGTAGAACATGTATAGTCTTGCTTATAAATTTGATACTTAATTTTCAGAATTCTCTAGTCACGAAAATAGGAAAAAGGGGCGGGTGTGGTAGCTCGTGCCTGTAATCCCAGCACTTTGGAAGGTTATGGAATGTAATCCACATTACATTGTGGAAGGTTCCGTTGAGGTAATTAGTTGGAGGCCTGCCTGGACAACATAGGCCTCCACCTCTAAAAGAAAATTAGCTGATGGTGGCGCCTATGGCTCAAGGACTAGGGCGCCAGCCCAGTATACCAGAGGTGAAAGGTTCAAACCCGGCCCTGGCCAAAAACTTCAAAAAAGAAATAAAAGAAAGAAAATTAGCTGACATAGTAGCGTGCACCTATAATCCCTGCTACTTGGGAGGCTGAGGCAGGAACACTTGAGTCCAAGAGTTTGAGGCTGCAGTGAGCTAAAATCATGCCACTGCACACTAGCCTGGGTGACTTAAAAATAATAGGAAAAAGGAAATGAAGAAATTAGAATAGTTGGCTTAGGGTTAGAATTTGATCTGATTAATCACAGATTTTCTTTCTCATGTATGTCATACAGATCACGTGTATTTCTATGCTTGTCCTTGATACCAGCTCTCTGATTTTTCTGTTGTATCTTTGTATAGTATATAATTCTAATAGTAGATATTCCTGATGGTAGACATTTATGATAGTATTTTTTGCTTGCTTGACACATGTAACTTAAAGTGGCTAGATTTTAGACAAGGAGTTGCATTTCTAGCTTCATGGTTGAGAAACCATCTTTCTTCTGTTGGTAGCTGTTTATCATTTGTAAATGTGTTCAGTCTTTTTCAGAAGTCCTAATGGTGTGAAAATTGGAGTTTTCTCGAGTCCTCTTACATTATTACTACGATGACTAAAAGTTTATTTACATAAAAGGAAAAGTTAAATAAGTTATCTCTTGCCATTCTTGCCAGAAGAGATAAAGATTGCAAATTCTGGCTCGGCGCCTGTGGCTCAAGCGGCTAAGGCGCCAGCTACGTACACCTGAGCTGGCGAGTTCAAATCCAGCCCGGGCCGCCAAACAACAATGATGGCTGCAACCAAAAAATGGCCGGGCGTTGTGGCGGGCGCCGTGGCGGGCGCCTGTAGTCCCAGCTACTTGGGAGGCGGAGGCAAGAGACTCGCTTGAGCCCAGGAATTGGAGGTTGCTGTGAGCTGTGATGCCACAGCA
>CAUYRH010119186.1:0-13219 GCA_963574655.1 Perodicticus potto
CGGGCGTTGTGGCGGGCGCCTGTAGTCCCAGCTACTTGGGAGGCAGAGGCAAGAGACTCGCTTGAGCCCAGGAATTGGAGGTTGCTATGAGCTGTGATGCCACGGTACTCCATCCAGGGTGACAGCTTGAGGCTCTGTCTCCAAAAAAAAAAAAAAAAAAAAAATTATGAAATCAGAATGAAAGTTGGTGGAAAGCATTATTTGTTCTACAAACATCTCAGTCACATATAACATTTTAGGAATGTGTTTACAGCAAGGATGCACACACCTGGGATCTTTTCCAAAATATTAGGTGGCGTCCCTGGAAGGAATTGATTGGAAGAACCAGAGGGCCCATAGACTGGCACAAAAGAATGCTAAGCGAGTTTACTTTTCTTACCTTTGGGTTCCACCTGCCCAGCCCTTGAGTTCTTTTTTTTTTTTTTAATTTTCCCAGGAGATTTAGACTTAGCAGCACACCGCCAGGTTCTAGCATGGGTTCAGTCAGGCCGAGATGTTGTGAGAACACCCAACACAGGTTCTGCCATCTAGTCACCTTGCTAGGGTGCGACTGCTGAGGTCACATCAGACACAGACTGAACTTGCTTCCACAGACTTCGTCTGAAGTCATTATTCTAGTGCTGACCCTGGACAGATCAGTATTTTTTTTTTTTTTGAGACAGAGTCTCACTATTGTCACCCTTGGTAGAGTGCCATGGTGTCACAGCTCACAGCAACCTCCAACTTCTGGGCTTAGGCGAGTCTCTTGCCTCAGCCTCCCAAGTAGCTGGGACTACAGGTGCCCACCACAATGCCCGGCTATTTTTTGTTACAGTCGTCATTGTTGTTTGGCAGGCCTGGGCCGGGTTCCAACCCGCCACCCCTGGTGTATGTGGCTGGCACCGTAACCACTGTGCTGTGGGTGCCGAGCCAAGGTCAGTATTTTTTTTTGGTGACAAGGTCTCACTTTGTCTCCCTTGGTAGAGTGCTATGGTGTCACAGCTCACAGCAACCTCCAGCTCTTGGGGTTAGGCAATTCTCTTGCCTCAGCCTCCCAAGTAGCTGGGAGTACAGGCGCCCGCCACAACGTTCGACTATTTTTTTTTTTTTTTTTGTAGAGACAGAGTCTCACTTTATCACCCTTGGTAGAGTGCCATGGCGTCACACAGCTCACAGCAACCTCCAACTCCTGGGCTTAGGCGATTCTCTTGCCTCAGCCTCTCGAGTAGCTGGGACCACAGGCATCTGCCACAATGCCCGGCTATTTTTTTGTTGCAGTTCAGCTGGGGCTGGGTTTGAACCTGCCACCCTTGTGGTATATGGGACCGGTGCCTTACTGACTGAGCCACAGGCGCTGCCTGAGACACAGTCTCACTTTATTGCCCTTGGTAGAGTGCCATGGCGTTACAGCTAACAGCAACCTCCAACTCTTGGCCTTAAGTGATTCTCTTGCCTCAGCCTCCTGAGTAGCTGGGACTACAGGCGCCTGCCACGATGCCGGTTCTTTTCTTTTCTTTTTTTTTTTTTTTGAGACAGAGCCTCAAGCTGTCACCCTGGATAGAGTGCTGTGGCATCTCAGCTCATAGCAACCTCCAATTCCTGGGCTCAAGCGAGTCTCCTGCATCCGCCTCCCAAGTAGCTGGGACTACAGGCGCCCACCACAATGCCCGGCGATTTTTTGGTTGCAGCCATCATTGTTGTTTGGCGACGGGGCTGGATTTGAACTCGCCAGCTCAGGTGTACATGGCTGACGCCTTAGCCCATTGAGCCACAGGCGCCGAGCCTATTTGTTTTTTTTTTTTGGTTGTAGTTTGGCCGGAGCTGGATTTGAAACCCACCACCTTTGGTATATGGGGTTGGCGCCCTACTCACTGAGCCACAGGTGCTGTCTGGACAGGATTTTATAATATTAAGTATAAGGGGCCGGGTGAGGTGGCCTGTAATCCCAGCACTGTGGGAGACCCAGGCGGGTGGATTGCCTGAGCTCACGAGTTAGAGACCAGCCTGAGCGTTCTGATTTGGGCCCTTAGTCCCAGCTACTTGGGAGGCTGAAGCAAGAGAATTGCTTGAGCCCAAGAGTTTGAGGTTGCTGTGAGCTGTGACTTCACGGCACTCTACCAAGGGTGACAAAGTGAGACTCTGACTCAAAAAAAAAAATTAAGTATGAGGTGCAGATGTTCTTTCAGGTGCTAATGGCATTTTATTTGTTCATTTGAAAGTTCCTTTTGGGGGTGGTGCCTGTAGCTCAGTGAGTAGGGCGCCAGCCCCATGTACCAAGGGTGGTGGGTTCGAACCTGGCCCCTGCCAAACTACAACAAAAAAATAGCCGGGCATTGTAGCAGGCGCTTGCAGTCCCAGCTACTGGGGAGGCTGAGGCAAGAGAATTGCCTAAGCCCAGGGATTGGAGGTTCCTGTGAGCTGTGATGCCACAGCACTTTACCGAGGGTGACAAAGTGAGACTGTGTCTCTAAAAAAAAAAAAGAAAAGAAAATAATTTAATTAATGATCTTTAAAATTTTTTGAGGCACACCCAAACGTCTCTCGTGGTATCCCAGTGTGTCGCAGCATACGTGTTGAAAATCACTGGTTTAGTGGGTCTACACAGAGAATTCCCTGGTGAGAGCAAATGAATATGTGATTTACAGTTAGAATAGTCAGTAGGGTATACTGCCCAGGCCCCCCACTTCAGGGTGAAGCTAGAAAGGTGATTTGCTGACGGCTCTCACCTGTGTTGTCCTGCTCCCCCATCCCTGGTGATGAGAGCCCACTACTCCAAGGTCATGTGCCTTCCCCAGTGGCATCCAGAATCCAATGCCTGGGTAGTGCAGGTCCACCCTGCTCGGTTTCTGCTGGGCCATCTCTGCACAGCCATCTCAGGAGAGCTCCCCATGAGATCTGCTGAGGCCTCTGCTGTAATTGCATCACAGCCCAAATTTTCCTTTTGCCTGAACCAATATCTTTTACATCCCCAGAGGTGTTGATCCCAAGACAATTCCCTAATAAACTTCCTATATACAATTCTCCATCACTGAATCTGGTTTCCAGGAAATCTGAGCTACAACAATACTTTTCTTAAATACAGCTATCCTCTTATTTCTCATGTGGATTATTGTTAAGGGATAAAAGCACGCTTGCTTCCTAGGAATTAGTATGTATTGCTTTTCAGAGACATTGTACACGTGTAGAAATTTTTCTGTTTATAGAACAGGGCACAACAAGAACTCAAAATAATTTGAACGCCACTGGAACAAAATTGCAGTGTGTAAGTTCTACTGGCTAATGTTGAAGTTTTAGCCATGAAGTTTATTTTTAAAATTTATTTATTTGGGTGGCATCTGTGGCCTAGTGGGTAGGGTGCTGGCCCCATATACTGAGGGTTCCAGGTTCAAACCTGGCCTCGGCCAAACTGCAACAAAAAATCAGCTGGGCGTTATGGCAGGCGCCTGTAGTCCCAGCTACTCGGGAGGCTAAGGCAAGAGACTTGCCTACGCCCAGGAGTTGGAGGTTCCTGTGAGCTGTAATGCCACAGCATTCTACCGAGGGCGACAAAGCAAGACTCTGTCTCTAAAAAAAACCAACTTTATTTATTTACTATTTTGAGACGGAGTCTTACTTTGGCGCCCTTGGTAGAGTGCCGTGGCATCATAGATCATAGCAACCTCAAACTTTTGGGCCCGTTCGGCGTCTGTAGCTCAGTGGTTATGGCACCAGCCACATACACTGGTGCTGGTGGGTTTGAACCCAGCCCAGGCCTGCCAAACGACAATGACAACTACAACAAAAAATAGCTGGGCATTGTGGCAAGCCCCTGTAGTCTCAGCTACTTGGTAGGCTGAGGCAAGAGAATTGTTTAAGCCCAATAGTTGAAGGTTGCTGTGAGCTATGACGCCACGGCACTGTACCGAGGGTGACATAATGAGACTCTGACTCGACGCCTGAGGCTCAACGGGCTGAGGCGCCAGCCACGTACACCCGAGCTGGCGGGTTCGAATCCAGCCCGGGCCGCCAAACAACAATGACGGCTGCAACCAAAAAAAAAAAAAAAAAAAAATAGCCCGGTGTTGTGGTGGGCGCCTGTAGTCCCAGCTACTTGGGAGGTGGAGGCAGGAGACTCGCTTGAGCCCAGGAATTGGAGCTGTGATGCCACGGCACTCTATCCAGGGTGACAGCTTGAGGCTCTGTCTCAAAGAAAGAAAAGAAAAAAATGACATAGTGAGACTCTGTTTCAAAAAAAAAAAAAGAAAGAAATTTGTATCTATTTTGTTATCTCACCTGTGTATTAATGTCTATAAATTTGTGTGTATGTACATATATAATAATATATATAATATATTATATAATATATATAATATATAATGTATGCATGCTGAGAAAGTTTAGATTAGATGATTGGCTAAAAGTGAATGTAATTGTATTAGAGTGGCAGGATTTGAGAATTAGAAATTTATATTAGTGTTTTTCTCAGTTTTTATAAACTAATGTTTAAAAATAAGTATTCATGACTAGACACTGTGGCTCATGCCTGTAATCCTAGCACTCTGGGAGGCCAAGGCCAGTGGATTGCGTGAGCTCAGGAGTTGGAGATCAGCCTGAGAAAGAGCAAGACCTTGTCTCTACTAAAAATAGAAAAACTAGCCTCGGCACCTGTGGCTCAAGCAGCTAAGGTGCCAGCCACATACACCTGAGTTGGCGGGTTCGAATCCAGCCTGGGTCGCCAAACAACAATGATGGCTGCAACCAAAAAAACAGCCAGACATTGTAGGTGCCTGCTACTTAGGCGGCGGAGGCAGGAGAATCGCTTGAGCCCAGGAGTTGGAGGTTGCTGTGAGCTGTGATGCCACGGCACTCTACCCAGGGCAACAGCTTGAGGCTCTGTCTCAAAAAAAGAAAAAGAATGAAACAAATGTTAACAAGATAAAAATGGAAAATCAGGAGACAGATAGATGTTGATATCTGAAATCAGAACATGTTCTAGAGAAGCACTCAGAATATGAAGTGATGGTAAATTTAGTTACTGTGCTCAATGTGTCTAAGTTGGGTGTCAGCCAGGATTCAGCCACGTTTGGGCACATCAAAGGACCTGGTGGGTCTGGTAATGTGCAGGCATATATTATTATTATTATTTTTATTTTGAGATAAGAGTCTCATTATGTCGCCTCGGTTGAGAGCTGTGGAATCATAGCTCACAGCAACCTCAAACTCTTGGGCTTAAGTGATTCTCTTCCCTCAGCCTCCCTTGCAGCTGGGACTATAGGCGCTCACCACAACACCCGGCTATTCTTTTTTTTTTTTGGTTGTAGTTGTCATTGTTGTTTAGCAGGCCTGGGCCAGGTTTGACCCTGCTAGCCCCGGTGTATGTGGCTGGCGCCCTAACCACGGAGCTACGGGTGCCGAGCCCAGGCATCTATTATTAATATCAAGAGTTGACTTGCTTAAGTTGGGTCTGCTCAGGGGAGGAAGAAAGGAAAAACAGGGACAGCCTGGTGCCAGTCTCAGATAATGTCCCCTGGCCGAACCCCAGGGACTCCTGGGGCAGAAGCTGTTGTTTTTCTGAGGGGTGGATTATGTGTACACATGTGTGGCACGCGGCCAGGATGAGCTGAGATGGAGGGAGGAGCTCGCTGTGAGGAGGCTGTGGCAGGTGGATTGAATTGTGAACATTTCTGAGCTGCCCCTTCCCTGACACCCCCCGAGCCCCAGGGGGAAGAGTGCAGAAATATTCAAGATTTTACAGGGGGCTGGAAGCCTGCAAAAGTCAGGTGTACGTATATACGAAAGCATGGAATTTGAGCACAGCTGTTACAAGTTAGCATTTACTTAGCATACACTGGGTTTCAGGTGCCTTGCTGATCTCTTAATGTTCATTAGATGCATTAATTCTTTAGTCAACACTCACAGGGGGTGCTTTTTATCTCTTTTCTAAAAATGAGACTACTGGGGCTTGAAAATATTAAATTATTTGCTCAAATCATAAATGGCTGAGTTGCACACTGTTTCTCAATTTAGGGGAAAGTCTCTTGGCTTGGAAAGCACTTAGGAGGTAAAAATCTTAAGTTCTGAAGATAAACTTGAGTTTCTGCCAATGCTTTGCTAGTACCTGCTATGCAATCTTGGACGCACTGTACAGCCTCTCTGAGCCTGGCAAGTTGTTGGAGGGATGAGAGGTGGTAGACACAAAGACTAGTACATAGTTCATGGTAGTTATTATTACATAGTATTCAAGTCCAAAGCCTGACTAATGCATATGAATTCACTGATGAGTTTTAGCTGCTGTATACTTTTCAGCCAAAAGATAAAAGTAAACTTTGACCATAGGCTATGACACTTGGTACAGTAATTGTCCAATAAAATCTTTTTCTCTATGTTCATTTCTTGTTAACTAAATGTGATGGTTCATTTAATATGTCAGTCGAGTGGGCCATGAGGTGCCCAGTAATTAGGCCAAATGTTATTCTGGGTGTTTCTTTTTTTTCTTTTTTTGTTTTTTGAGTCAGAGTCTTATTTTGTCACCCTCGGTAGAGTGCTATTGCATCATAGCTCATAGCAACTTCAAACTCTTGGGCTCAAGTGATTCCCTTGTCTTAGTCTCCCAAGTAGCTGGACTACAGGTGCCTGCCACCACGCCCAGCTATTTTTAGAGATGGCGTCTCACTCTGGCTCAGGCTGGTCTCAAATTCCTGAGCTCAGGCAATCCACCCACCTCAGCCTACCAGAGGGCTAGTAAGCTACAGATGTGCCACATCCAGCCTTTATTCTGAGTGTTTCTGTGAAGGTGTTTTGGATGAGATTTATAATTAAATTGGTAGACTGAGTAAGGCAGATTGGCCTCCCCGGGTACATGGGCCTCATCTAATATGCTGAAGGCCTGAATAGAACAAAAGGCTGACCCCTGCTCCAAGTAAGAGAAAATTTCTCTTGCCAGACTGCCTTCAAATGGAGATGTCAGTATTTTCAGCCTTCAGATTTGACATCGGCTCTTACTGGGTATCCAGCCTGCTGCTGCTGGCCTTGGTTGGTTCGTTCCTCCCTCTCTCTCTCTCTCTCTCTTTCTTTTTCTTTCTTTCTTTTCCTTCTCCTTCTCTTCCCTTCCCTTCCCTTCCCCCCCTCCCCTTCTCTTCCCTTCTTTCCTCAGCGTCTTACCCTGTAGCTCTCGGTAGAGTGCCGTGGGATCACAGCAACCTCCAACTCTTGGGCTTGAGATTCTCTTGTCTCAGCCTCCCAAGTAGCTGGGACTACAGGTGCCCACCAGAATACCTGGCTATTTTTTTTTTTTGCAGTTTTTGGCCAGGGCTGGGTTTGAACCCGCTACCTCTGGCATATGGGGCCAGCACCCTACTCCTTTGAGCCACAGGCCCTGCCCAAATTACAGATTTTTTTTGGCCAGGGCTGGGTTTGAACCCACCACCTCCGGCATACGGGGCCAGTGCCCTACTCCTTTGAGTCACAGGCGCTGCAACCCGGCTATTTTTTGTTGCAATTTGGCCGGGGCCGGGTTCAAAACCACTACCTACAGAGCCACAGGCGCCACCCCTTTTTTTTTTTTTTTTTTTTGAGACAGAGTCTCAAGCTGTGTCCCTGGGTAGAGTGCTGTGGTGTCATAGGTCACAGCAACCTCCGACCTCGAACTCAGGCTGAAGTGACCCTCTTGCCTCAGAGTTTTCTTTTTTTTGAGACAGAGCCTCAGACTGTCACCCTGGATAGAGTGCTGTGGCATCACAGATCACAGCAACCTCCAATTCCTGGGCTCAAGTGAGTCTCTTGCCTCTGCCTCCCAAGTAGCTGGGACTACAGGCGCCCTCCACAACGCCCGGCCATTTTTTGGTTGCAGCCGTCATTGTTGTTTGGCGGGCCCAGGCTGGATTCGAACCCGCCAGCTCAGGTGTACGTGGCCGGCACCTTAGCCTGTGGAGCCACAGGTGCCGAGCTGCCTCAGTTTTTTCTAATTTTAGTAGAGATGGGGATCTCACTTTTGCGCAGGCTGGTCTCGAGCTCCTGAGCTCAAACAATCCACCGGCCTCAGCCTCCCGGAGGGCTAGGATTACAGGCATGAGCCACCACCGTGCCCGGCCTTGCTGCTGGCCTTTCAACCTGAACTGGAACTGCACCATCAAGTCTCCTGGACCTTCAGCTTGCTGATGTATCCCGCAGATCTTGGGACCTGTCAGCCTCCAAACACATGAGCCAGTTGCTCGTGATAAATCTCTTTGTGTGTGTACACATACACACACACACACTTTAGGTTTGAGATTATATATTGATTTGAGGCTACATGTATATTTACACATACATATATATACATCCTATTGATTATGTTTTTCTGGAGACCCTTAATACACTCAATGAATATTGATCTAATGATGACTGGATCCAAGGCACTGGACTCCAAGCCAAAGATAGAAAGTAAATAAGAGAGTGGCGCCTGTGGCTCATCGAGTAGGGCGCCGGCCCCATATACCGAAGGTGGCAGGTTCAAACCCGGCCTTGGCCGAACTGCAACACAGAAAAATAGCCGGGCGTTGTGGTGGGCGCCTGTAGTCCCAGCTACTCAGGAGGCTGAGGCAAGAGAATCGCCTAAGTCCAGGAGTTGGAGGTTGCTGTGAGCTGTGTGATGCCACAGCACTCCACTGAGGGCGATAAAGTGACATTCTGTCTCTGCAAAAAAAAAAAGTTAAAAGAAAGTGAATAAGGGGTGGCGTCCGTGGCTCAGTGAGTAGGGTGCCAGCCCCATATACCGAGGGTGGTATGTTCAAACCTGGCCCTGGCCAAATTGCAACAAAAAAATAGCTGGACATTGTGGTGGGCGCTTGTAGTCCCAGGCACTCAGGAGGCTGAGGCAAGAGAATTCCGTAAGTGCAAGAGCTGGAGGTGACTGTGAGCTGTGATGCCACAGCATTCTACAGAGGGTGACAAAGTGAGACTCTGCCTCTAAGGAAAAAAAATTGTTAAAAAAAAAAAAAAAGGAGGGCGGCACCTGTGGCTCCGTGGGCAGGGCACTGGCCCCATATACCGAGGGTGGCGGGTTCAAGCCCGGTCCTGGCCAAACTGCAACAACAAAAAAAATAGCCAGGCGTTGTGGTGGACACCTGTAGTCCCAGCTACTTGGGAGGCTGAGGCAAGAGAATTGCCTAAGCCCGAGAGCTGGAGGTTGCTGTGAGCTGTGTGACGCCACGGCACTCTACCAAGGGCGACAAAGTGAGACTCTGTTTTTACAAAAAAAAAAAAAAAAAAAAGGAAAGTGAAGTGAATAAGGCAGTCCAATATCCTGCCCTGATATAGTTTACAGCTTAGACTAGAGGGAGAGGCAGACCTTACACATATATAATTGTGAATAATTAACTAAAATTGCAGTAAGTGCCATGGCAAAAAGACAGGCCCTCACCCGCTTTGAGCTTCCTTGAGGAAGTAACACGTGAGGGCTGTGTGAGCTGCGATCTGGGGCGGGGACGAGAGGAATGGGGCTGGTGAAAGGAGACCTCATCGGGAAACACCTGGGCAAGGGCAGCAGGGTGGGCACAGTCGTCTCCCTGGTGGAGAAACGGCCTTGCGTGTCTAGAACTGAAAGAAGACGGCTGTGATGGAGCGGAGAGGTCATGTTAAGCCAATAAATCGCCTATGTCATCCCTTCTTATTTTATGGAAGAGATTACATACAATTGGTGTTAATTCTTCTTTAAATGTTTGGTAAAATGCTCCAGTGAAACCACATGGGCCTGGAGATTTCTTTTCAGGTGTTTTAAAATTATGAGTTCTTGGCTGGGCAGGGTGGTTCATACACAACCCCAGCACTCCAGGAGGCTGAGGGTGGATCACTTGAGCTCAGTAGTTTGAGGGCAGCCTGATCAAGAGCGTGACCCCATCTCTACTAATAATAGAAAAACATACATCTGTTAAACTGATGGCAGACATAGCTCATCATTCCCCAGAAACTTTTTTTGATTACAGTATCTAACATTTTGCCTCCTCTTTTTTGGTTTTGCTGGTTGTAAAGGTTTGGATTGGAAAGGGCTCACTGGATCCCAATCCTTGAAGCTGGATCATTGGATTCAAATCATAATGTGGATAGGATAGGGAGGATGAAAAAATAATAATACAAAGCAAAATAAAACAAAATAATTGGAAAAAAACAGCTAGGCATTGTGGCAGGCAACTGTACTCTCAGCTACTTGGGAGGCTGAAGCAAGAGGATGTCCTGAGCTCAAGAGTTTGAGGTTGTTATGAACTATGATGATGTCACAGCACTCACCCCAGAGTGACAGTGAGACTGTCAAGAAAATAAAAATTATGAGCTCGAATTCCCTTTTAGTTACAGGGATATTCAAATTATTGATTTCATATTGGCTGAATTGTGGTAAAAGTGAAAGTAATTGTATTAGTATGGTAGGATTTGAGAATTAGAAATTTTCATTATTTTTTTTATCAGTTTTAATAAACTAATGTTTAAAAATAAGTATTCAGGCTTGGTGTCCATAGCACAATGGTTACAGCACCAGCCACATACACCATGGCTGGCGGTTTAGAGCATGGTCCGGGTCAACTAAACAACTGCAACAAAAAAATAGCCGGGTGTTGTGCTGGGCACCTGTAGTCCCAGCTACTTGGGAGGCTGAGGCAATAGAATTTCTTTTCTTTTCTTTTATTTTTTTTTTTTTTAAGAGAATTTCTTTTTTTTTTTTTGTTTGTTTGTTTTTTTGAGACAGAGCCTCAAGCTGCCACCCTGGATAGAGTATTGTGGCATCACGGATCACAGCAACCTCCAATTACTGGGCTCAAGCGAGTCTCCTGCCTCTGCCTCCCACGTAGCTGGGACTACAGGTGCCCGCCACAACGCCCGGCCATTTTTGGGTTGCAGCATCATTATTGTTTGGCGAGCCCGGGCTGGATTCGAACCCGCTAGCTCAGGTGTACGTGGCTGGTGCCTTAGCCCGTTGAGCCACAGGCGCGGAGCCTAAGAGAATTTCTTAAGCCCAAGAGTTGGAGGCTGCTGTGAGCTGTGATGCCATAGCCCTCTATCCAGGGTGACAGCTTGAGGCTCTGTCTCCAAAAAAAAAAAAATATATGGGCGGTGCCTATGGCTCAGCGAGTAGGGGGCCGGCCCCATATACCGAAGGTGGCGGGTTCAAACCCGGCCTCGGCCGAACTGCAAAAACAAAAAAATAGCTGGGGGTTGTGGCAGGTGCCTGTAGTCCCAGCTACTCAGGAGGCTGAGGCAAGAGAATCGCCTGAGCCCAGGAGTTGGAGGTTGCTGTGAGCTGTGTAACGCCACGGTACTCTACCGAGGGCATTAAAGTGAGACTCTGTCTCTACAAAAAATAAAAATAAAAAATAAAATTAAAAAAATAATAAGTGGGTGGGGCCTGTGGCTCAAAGGAGTAGGGACTGGCCCCATATGCTAGAGGTGGCGGTTCAAACCCGGCCCCAACCAAAACCTGCAAATAAATAGATAAATAAATAAATGAAAATAAAAACAAGTATCCACAAAAAAGAATGAAACAGAAGTTAATAAGATAAAAGTGGAAATGGGGGCACAGACAGATGCTGACATCTGAAATAAGAACATGTCCAGAGAAGCACTCAGGTAGAATATGAAGTGATGGCAAATTTAGTTACTGTGCCCAATCTTGTGTCTAAGTTGGGTGTCAGCCGGGACTCAGACCTGTTTGGGCGCGTCTAAGGAGATGGCGGGGCTGGTAATGTGCAGGCATCTGTTATTAATATTAAGAGTTGACTTGCTTGAGTTGGAAAGGTCTGTTCAGGGGAGGAAGAAAGGAAAAACAGGGACAGACTTGAGATATTCAGCCATTATGTCTTCAAACACTTTTTTCAGCTTTAGCCTCTTCCTTCTCTACTTCTAAGACACCAGTGACGTTAATGTTAGACTTTTGTTATAGTCCGCAGGCCCCTGTTGCTCTGTTGACTTGCGGGCTGCTCTATTTTCATTCTTTTGTTTACGTGCGATAATTTCTATTTTTCTCTCGTCACGTTTGAGGTCTTTTTCTTTTGCCCTTTGCATTCTGCTGCTGATCTCATCCCCTGAGTTTTAAAATTTCAATTATTGTATTGGTCAGTTCTAAACTTCCACTTGGCTCTTCTTTAAATCTTCCATTTCTTTGTTGATTCTTTCTTTTTTCAACTCATCACTCATATGTTCATAATGGCTCATTGAAGCATTTTTATGATAGCTGTTTAAAAATGTTTGCTTTAGCCCAGTTTTGTGGGGAGGGCACCTGCAAGAGAGGCTCCCAGCTGCAAGAGAGGCGGAGGCAAGAGAATTGCTTGAGTCCAAGAGTTGGAGGTTGCTGTGAGCTGTGACGCCTGGGCACTCTACTGAGGGCAACAGAGTGAGACTCTGTCACACACACAAACAAACACAAACAATAAAAATGTTTGTCAGAGAATTCCAATACCTCTGTCATGTCAGTGTTGTCACACATTGGCTATATTTTTAAATTTGAGTTGAGATTTTTCTTTTTCTTACAAGAAAAACCTGAACCTTTGAGGGTATTCTGAAACTCTGCATTCTTCTTTATTTTTGTTTTTTATTTTATTTATTTATTTATTAATTTTTGTGGGTTTTGGCTGGGGCTGGGTTTGAACCTGCCACCTCCAACATATAGAGCTGGTGCCCTACTCCTTTGAGCCACAGGCACTGCCCTATTCATTCACTCATTTATTTATTTAGAGACAGAATCTCACTTTATCGCCTTTGGTAGAGTGCCGTGGCATCACACAGCTCACAGCAACCTCTAACTCCTGGGCTTAGGCGATTCTCTTGCCTCAACCTCCTGAGTAGCTGGGACTACTGGCACCTGCCACAATGCCCGGCCATTTTTTTTTTTTTTTTTTTTTTTTTGAGACAGAGCCTCAAGCTGTCACCCTGGAGAGAGTGCTATGGCATCACAGCTCACAGTAACCTCCAATTCCTGGGCTTAAGTGAGTCTCCTGCCTCCACCTCCCAAGTAGCTGGGACTACAGGCGCCCGCCACAACGCCCGGTCATTTTTTGGTTGCAGCCGTCATTGTTGATTGGTGGGCCCGGGCTGGATTCGAACTCACCAGCTCAGGTGTACGTGGCTGGCGCCTTAGCCCATTGAGCCATAGGCGCCGAGCCAACACCCGGCTATTTTTTTGTTGCAGTTCGGCCGGGGCCGAATTTGAACCCGCCACCCTCAGTATATGGGGCCGGTGCCCTACCCACTGAGCCACAGGCGCCACCCGGTTTATTTATTTATTTTTGTCATTGTT
>CAUYRH010119192.1:0-25755 GCA_963574655.1 Perodicticus potto
TTTCTTGTGAATTTCCTAGGCCTGAATTCCATGGATGGACTGTGTCCATTCATTGATACACTCATTCACCTTGCCCCCGGTGGAAGGGACTGTATTCATTTGTTTCCTGGCCAAGGAACCCACACACCTATGTATACCCTGAGGCTAGAGGCCTAGAGGAGGAGACGGGGAAAGACCAGGAGAGAAACGGAGAGAGCTTCTCTCTCCCCACTTGAAATCTCTCCCACTACCAGGAGCTTTGGTGTTTTCTGTATTCTTTTCTGTAAATCAATTCTGTCTTACCACGGAGGGGTGGGGAAGGAAATAATGTAATGAAGAATAATAAAATACATATATTTGAATATCAAAAAAAAAAGATTCATGATAGTGAAAGGACACAAAGTAAAATTAGCCTAGAGAAAAAGCATGAGGTGACGTCAGGAGGAAACCAGCCCTGAGCACCCACGAGTCCTTTTCCAGCAGAGTCACATGGGACACACTTAATTCCTCCAGCAACAAGCTGTGACGACACATGAAAACCTCATCTCCCAGGGAAGCTCGCTAGCGGCTCTGTGGCCAAGGTTTTTAGCAGGGGCTGGTCACGCAGGCGTTCTCAGAACACCAACTTTCCGGACTCCCAGAGGTAAAGTGGTAAAGACCACATTGTTTGCACAACTAGTTAGGCACAGTGAGCCCCTCTTATCAGTTAGGGTAGTGGAACCTCCCAAATCCAAGTTCTTCGATGCCAGCCCAGGGACAATCTTGCAAGCAGATCTTTCAAAGGGCAGTACTCAGACCATCATGTCCTTCCAGACATGTTCAAGCTTCTAGCCCACAGTGTTTGATAAGCTGGCCTCACTCTAGTCACATGTAAGGGATCAGAGAAGAAAACAAGCCCAAAGGCCCTGACATCTAAGCCTCGCTTTTCCTCATCACTCCTTCACTCAGAATGTTACTGCCTCCGCAGGCCTTAGAGTAAAGCCTAGTATCCCCACCATGGCATTATGTGGCTCTCCAATGCCATGCCTTCCCACTCTTCAAAGTATGGCTACACAGGCCACCTTTAGCCCGACCAGCACACTCCGCCTCAAGCCCTTTGCACTGTCTGCCCTTGTGCCAGGAATGCCCTTCTCTCAGGGCTCAGTGTGTGCTCACCGCTCCATTTTATTTAGTCTCTTTAACCAACGCACTGTCTCTGCAGCACAGCCTCTACTCCCACCCTAGGTCACGCCAACCCTCAGCCTGATTTCCTTTACTCTCTCATTGCCGGATACATCACTGCCTGACGTCACTAGCTGTGTGTGGTCCCTGCCTCCCCACGCCCCATAACACACACTCATTTGAATACTGTCATTTACCATTTTTAATTTTATTTATTTATTTATTTTGCAGTTTTTGGCCAGGGCCAGGTTTGAACCTACCACCTCCGGTATATGGGGTAGGCACCCTACTCCTTTGAGCCACAGGTGCTGCCCAATTTTCGCCAAATATACAAATGAACTTATAAAAGGGAAAGAATGGGATTGGATAATAATAGCCAACATTTACCAAGTGCTTAGTGTGGGCCAACCACTGCACTCCGTTTCACAGCGAGCATCTTATTTAGTCCTCACAAAAGCCCATTTTACAGACAGGAAAACTGAGGTCCACGAGGAATGTAACTTGACACTGCCAATAAAATGTCAAGGCTCACAGCTTCTTCTTAATCCATCTGCTCTAATGCCTTCGGAGATTTTTCAAAGGCTTAGCTCCAGTGGACTAGGCATTATGCAACAAAGAGAAAATAGGGTGAGAACATACATAATTATAAATGAATTAACTGTCATTGAATGAGCCAGTTCTTTGGCTTCTGCCCCAGCACCCTCTTCAGGAATTACTGAGATCCCTGCCTTGTCAGCAATGCTCAGTCCCTGTTGATATCAGAGGGAGCCTGTCCTGTTATGGTTTACATTTGCACCATCACAGTCCGCTAAGGCACCCTCTGCGGCAGATCACAGGCGGCCAGCTGAGCCCCAGGCCAGGCCGGGGCGGAGAGCAGCCTGCTGACAACAGCTGTCAGCTGCTCCCTGCCCGCACAGCTGTCCCGGGGCTCAGAGGGAGTCCTCAGAAAGGTCTGGATGGAGGGGAGATTCCAGCATGAAACTCTGCAGCGCCTGGGGGAAGGTGAAAGACTGATCCTTCCTGTTTTTATTTGCTTTTCCTTCATGTTTTTAAAGGCAGACAGGCGAGTGGGGAGGCGGGGAGGGGGGGCACTCTATTCCACCAAATACTTGAATTTGCCATTTTTCTGGGATTTGTTCCACAAACTTCTCAAAGCATTGGCTTTCATTAGCAGAAGGATGGGGACCAGGGCTGTCCTGGGGGATGTTGGGTTTATTTCCTGATCTGAGGCCTCCCCATCCTCAGAGGCTGCCTGTCACAGCTCTGGATTTCACAGACCAGTAAAATAATCAATAAAAAACTAGACGGGAGCGGAGGAAAGAATAACACAGTTGCCAACCTCTTTATTTTATCAGCTGAGACATGAACACATCTGCAATAACCTCCACTCACTACCGCCCGAAATAAAAAGCTGCTTTAGCACCCAAAATGCAGGAAAACGTACTCTCGCGGTAAAGAAGTTCTTAGCCTGGAAGGCAGGATGTGAAAACTCATTCACTAGGTTGTTATTATTTTTCTCCTCTCACCAGGGCCCAGTGATAACCACCTTATAGGTCAGAGGCGTCCCAGGTCTAATATTTGGGGACCACATCAAAACTAGAAGGGACCAGGAACCATCTCAGTGTTGCCAGGTTGTGACATCCTCAGTACAAAGACTCAGTTTTCTCCCCTAAAAACTGGGGCACACGGGTAGTCCATATAGCTTTAATCAGTTACTAATTCTCACATTTCACAGATGAGAAAACTGAGACCCCAAAAGGCAACTGGACTCGTCCAAGGTCACATAGCTGTTTAGGGTTTTGCTGATCTAGATGAGTGCAGTTCTTCTGCTCCTGAATCCACCTTCTGTCCACTACGCCACGGTTTGGGCAGGTGCCATAGGGCCTCACCTGGACAAACTCTTTCTCAGGGATCAGGCTCTGGAGACATTCCCACTTCAGTCATGAGATTGAAGATCCCACCCGGCTAGAACTTCTCAGGCCTTGGAGAGAAGGCTCCTGACCAGACATCATGCCGCAGCTCCCCATCTGCTCGGGAAGGACGTGGGGCTGCCCATGACCCTGATGGACACTGCGATGTGAGCCTGCCATCCCAGGATGCCTCCCCAGACTCTCCCTGGGTACCAATCACACACAAGGGTTGGACAGAAGCTGTAAAGTGCGTCTGGCCCAATCACACACAAGAGTTGGACAGAGGGGGTAAAGTGCGTCTGGAACAGCCATGACCTTAGCTAATCAGACCTGCTGCAAGTAACTGCGGGCAGCGAGGGTCTCTCTTCCAGACCTTTGTGGTCGGCCAAATGATTAACAGCTATTCCCCTTCACCTCCTGCTCTTCCCACTCTTGCCCCAGGGTCCTGTCAGTGAGCGGCTGAGACAGCAGAACGACCAGAGCAGGGGCTTTAAGCTTTGACACACAATTATCTTTCCATTTATAAACAGAAGGCGTAGGCTCACTGTGAAAAATTTAAATCACAGAGAAACAGGCAAAGGCGAGTGTAAAAATTAGCCCAAATTGCTATCTCCTGGGGAAATACACTACGGACATTTTGGTAAATATGCTCCTAAAACAGTCTGAAAAAGATGACTGTGTGCAAATGGCTCACCCAAGGACTTTGTTAAAATGCACAGGTGTGGGGACCGACGGGGGAAGTCTGCATTCCTAACGAGCTCACAGTAGAGGCTGCTGGCTGCAAGCAGGACACAGCCAGTAGCAGAGGACATTGTCCGGGTCGTTGCTGTATCTCCAATGGCCAAAAAGGTACCTGACACTCAGGTTACTCAATGTTACTGAATTAATAAGCAGAAACAGGAGTTTGCAGCTTTTCTTAAATGTATCCATAAAGTACACGCTATTCTGACACCTGTTTTGCCACTTAACATTGTGTGACATCCTTTCATGGTACTGGTACACATCATCATTTTTAATGGCGAAGGGTAATTTTAATGCATCTACCGTACATACCCATAAGTCCTATTACTAACAGACATTTGGGATATTTTTGATAAACGATGCACATCCAGATACACATATTATTGTTCCTACTGCACAATATCCCCTTACAGAACATGCATATTTCACATTGTGGTAGCCTTCTGATTATCCAGGGCCTCCTTGCTGAGGAATTGGTATTATCTTCTGGCCACAGATAGCTACAAGAAAAGCCTCCAGCCCAGGGTTGTCTGAGTCGGGCTGATTCTCCCTTGTGAGCAACGATCTTCCTAAAAGGGCGCCGTGGTTCCCTGCATTTTTGTCAAGCCCATCCTTAACTGCCGCAGTGCTCCAGGATCCTCCATCTATCTCCATCTCTTTCCATTTTAACATCTGTGTATTTCATTACTCTGCAGAGCAGGGGACATTTCTGTCTAGTCAAGGAAACGATGATTCTTCTTTTTATCCTTCTAAATTTGCACCGGGGGCAGGGCATCTATGGTTTCACTAATCCCTGGGCTAATGCAGTCTCCTTCCTTCTGAGAGACACTCCTTGAGTTGACTTTCCTGGGATGCATGTCCTCTTTCATCTAAATGTCCTAACAAAGGACAGATTCTTGCTCCTAGGACTGTCCTACTTGCCAGTACTTTTTCCAGAATTTCCCATCCTCCAGGAAAGAGCAAGTCTGTGATCCATCTGCAGCAGAATCCCCAGGGATGCTTGTGAAAATGCAGATACCTGGTCCTCTCTCCTACAAAATCTGCATATTATTAAGGTGACTCTGATGAATGCTAAAGTGTGAACGTACTAGTTGAACTGATCTACCCGATTCTTACACCCACAAAGCAAATGACATCACTATTCCATTCTTCCTACCTTGCTGCCACTCCAAGAATCATGGTGACAGGACCACCGTGGGACCTACTCTAACCCTTCCCCCCTCGAGTCACATCCCAGATAGAGGAACTACCATGAGAAGAACATCCACACAGAAATGACAGGCCTCTTTATGATTTTTCCCCATTTCAACAAGTTCTCTCTTCTTGCATGTGTGTGTGCAAGATACAAAATGATTCTGCTTCGCACACAAAAACCTGAAGACTCATATACAAATAGCTGTTGTCCCAGCAAAAAGGTCCTTTCAGTGTTTTAAAACTTACAATCAGTTCTGTCTGCTTTGTAAAGATTTATGCTTTACCCGTGCACAATACAAAATACGGCTAAAGAGGGGGGAAAAATGTTTCCCTTTCTTAGCCATAACAAAATATTCCCAAACATCCTTCTATCTGTCAGGTGCTCAGCCAATTGTGTAGCAATTCAAAGGCAAAGATGACTGGTTCTCTGACAGCGGAAGACACAGACCCAAGCCTTCGTCTGCAAGGCAACAAGCGCCCTGAAGGGGGAGCTGTAGCATGCTTACTCTCAAGCTGGGCTGGAAGCTGATATCAAAGTTTCTCAAAGGAGGGTTAGCTTCAGCACCCACACTTAATTAAGGTAAAAACCAACATCATATTTACAGTCCAAGGCCTTCTTCATTCCGAAGGCTTCACTAGCATTAACTCACAAACTCCATTCATCTCACACCGCTAAAGAATGATGATACTATATTCAAGACAACTTGAAAGTTTAGTATTTCTGCAGCTGTGGGACAAAGGATATTCCAAGCAGAGGGAACAGCACATACAAAGGCTAGGAGGCAAAAACAACGTGGTAGTGGAGGAACTGAGGGGGGTCGACATGAACATGCTTTTCCTATCAGTAAAAGTCCCCAGTATCTTTTCTTTCATTAAAACCCCCTTTTCTCACAAGAACTGTGCCATGAACCAGTGGCAATTCAGTTCACTCTAAAAATGCGAGAATAGTGCTACCCAAATGTATAAATTAGGGGAAAAAATCCAAATTACAAAATTCATATTATTTGAATCAACATGCGCACCCCTCAAAGAGAATAGCCATGTGCACCCATCACTGGCGAAAAGACTTCACAAAAAAAGCAATGGATCTGACACTACTACTCAGTTCAGTCCCCTAGCTCATTCTGTGAAAAGTCAAACTGAGGCTCCTTTTAAATGACTTCATGGTTGGGGGCAAGAAAACAGCCTTAAAAAATAAAAGACTTTTTAAAAAGTAATCTGCCTGGATTCTCTAAGAAATCTAGAGGTTGAGGGGAGCTCTTGTATTGTGGTCCCCAGGCAGATGACAAACAGCCCAGAAAGCCAAACTCACCTCTGGAATTCAAGCCTTTGCAAAAAGGACTGCTTGAGCAAAAAGCCCTTTGCTTGTTCCAACTGTTCGACTCCACACGACTAATGGAGTAGACTCCAAGTTTTATTGATCAGATATTGCAACATAATATTTCTTGCTAGAATAATGTTGGCTGTTTCAGACATCCATACTGGGGAGTGAAAGAGCAACCGACCACAGCTAAGTAAAATATAAATAGGAGTAGAAGGCATTTGGCTGAAACAGCTTTGCCAGAAGACTATCTCTCAGAAAGTTCTTTCCAACCATCTCGTTTCTAAACAACTTTTTTCTTTTCTTTTCTTTTCTTTTTTTTTTTGCAGTTTTTGGCCAGGGCTAGGTTTGAACCTACCACCTCTGGTACATAAGGCCAGTGCCCCTCTCCTTTGAGCCACAGGCACCGCCCCCAACCATCTCTTTTCTTATGCCTCGAATAAGCAGTCTACAGCCTTGGGCTGAGAGGTCTGAGGGCTGAGCTCAGAGCATCTGGGTCTCTAGCTCAGTTCTAATACATACTCGCTGAGACCCTGGATAAGTCGCTTGACCTTCCTCAGCTTTGGTGTCTCCAGCTGGAAAAGGGGGATAAAGGTAACGCAGACCTCAGCTGTAATAAAAAAAATGAGATTTTGCCTGTAGAGAATACAAAGCTCGCTATCTAGCAGGGATGCAATAACACCCTCCCTCCCCCTTCATGGTTTCACAAATTGCTATTCACACAGATGGCTGGCCCTGAGAAAAATGAGGTGGAAACCAATGTAATGTCTGTAGAGTCTAAGGCTCTTTCAGTTATTCACTCCACTGACAATTCACTCTCAAACTCTCTTTATGCCCCACAGAGGACCAAGTGTGGGGGCTGCAAAGAGAATAAAATAATCTCTGCTAGCAAGAAGGCCCCAGCGAAGGGATACCTGGGCAAGGAAAAGAGGAGAGAAAATACAATAAACGGACAGTTGCAATGAGATACGGTAAGTACTCTGTGAGCTCTATCAACATCTGCCTTTGACAGTTAACTACAGCCCTTAAGAACGTAGGGTTGGATGTCAGCCTGCCTGGGTTCAAGTGCTGGAGGCACCACTTATAGGCTATATGGCATACGGTAAGTTACTCAGCCTCATCAAGAAATGGGAGATATTAATACCACCTACCTTGCTGGTTTGCTCTGACGATTAAATAAGGCAATATGATAATTGTTTAGTCTTTTCTCTGGAACACAGTATTAGCAATAAAAATTAACACAGCATTAGCTATCACTATATATATTCCACATTAGCTATTATTATTGGATATTATACTATAAATTATTATAAAACATGGCATGATGTAGTATTTACTATTACGTACATTCAGCTATTATTACTGTCATTTGTTGTTATTATTTTCAGACAGTTTCTATCCAGCGGTTTATGCTCAACTGATACATAAGGAACAGCCAGGCCGGGAGGCAAAAGGAACTCAAAACAAGAGTGTGACTGTGGCCTGGAGGAGCCAGGGAGGGCTTCATGGAGCAGTTGTCTTCCAAGTAGGCATAAGATTACTACGAGTGTGTTGGTGAAAAAAATAAATAAAAGAAATAAAGAGAAAGAGGGAAAGGAAGAACTCTAGCAAAAGGAATGGCGTGATGTCACACGGGAAACAGCCTTAAAAAATGACAAAGAGTATTTCCTGTCTGCTTAACACCTCCCCACTCCTTTTGGCAAACTAAAACCTGCATCTCTGCCTCAGGTCAGAGGTAGGAAGGGAAGGGGAACTTTCTTCGTCCTCTGTGCTATAGGAAATGGCTCAGCAGAACTATTCTGGTGGAGACCCCAGGCCCAGCATGCAGAGATCTGGGCATCTGGGTGGCGGTCAGGAGACTGTCTTCACTAGCGAGGGGGCAGATCGGAATACGGCCTGACTCTGAAAACCCACCCTTAAAAAGCTCTGTGTTTCTGCTCATGATTAGGAAAATCGGTACTTTAACATAGAGTCTATTTTCCTCATTAGCCAGAAAATTAATAAATCTCTCTTTCCTTCTCTCAAGCCACTTGTCCTCGTTCTTTTGATGTGACCTTGGGAGAAAGTGCCAACCTTTCAGTAACACTAGCTACAGCTCGGAGTTGACACAGGTTGTGGCTTGTATGAGGTCGGAGAGAGGTTAGGGCATCCCGGATACAGACGGTGTGGCAGCGGGTGGCCTGGGAGAGAGACAGACAAGGAGCGGAGTCTGCACTTATCCTGGGAGCCAAGAGAAATCGTCCTAAGGAAAACTAGTGGGGCAAGTTGGTTTTATATGAAGGAGATTTTTATGGACTCACAAAGTTATTATGAGACTACATAAGCCAAGGAAATACCCTCATCACCTCGGAAAAAGCCCCAAGGGGACTGAAGAGAGACAAGTCTATAATATTCCTTGGGCTTTTAGGAAGAAAGGCACTATAAACTATAAGAGAATTCAAAGTGGCTACTGTTGACCTTTAAAATACTTTTATTACTGAGAACAACAGGGAAGAAAAAAAGGAAAAAGGCAAAACGACTGAGCCAGTTTGGGATTAGGAAATTATCTTATAACCAAAGGGTTTTTTTAAGGTCATTTATTTTGGTTATTGGTAATGGACATGCTTATGAGGATGTGAGTTTCTGTGCATATTTAGAAATAAAAACCCCAGAAAACCTACAAGCAGCAACCAAGACATGCCTAACTGATGCTTCTATGGGCAAACCTTAAGAAGGGAAAAAAGATCTAAAAAGATAACAAATAAATGTGGGTTAAATAACTCAGCCTCTGGAGGCTTCTCACTCCTTGGTGGAAAAACTTGCTGACGGTGGCTCCACGTCCCTGAGATTAAGACCAGATGTGGGGACAGAGACAAGGTCAGAACAGAATAGTTTCTACCTTAACTAAGAGTATTTCAGTCGAGGCATCATCCAGCTCCAGGACAAGTGATATCCAAGGGACAACTCCAAGAAGTGAAGGAGAAAAGGGAAATGAAAATAAAGAAAAGGGTGAGGCGGAATATGGGAATCAAAGACAGTTTTTTCAAGTTTGATAAAATTCAAACAAAGAAGAATCCACTGCAGACTGTTTTCTGTCTCAATGGGCAAGGCCCATCGTCTTTGCCAAAGGAAGAAAGTTTGACTTTTCAGAGCCACAGTCCTCTTCCAGAGCCCCAGCTCCTGGCAAATTTTGAGGTTTTTCTTCTTCTCATGTCTGTGCATCGTCTAAGGATTTATGAAGAGGAAGCTCATTTCTGATAAGGTCTCTGGAAGCATCTCTGAATGGCTTACCTGGCCCTCTCCATACAATGCACATAAACAGGAGAACCCTGAAGCTCAGATTTTGTCTGCTTAATTGTTATTACAGCACCTGCAAAGAGCACAGAGAAAGGCCTCTGAAGGGAGGATTAAACTGTTGCAATTCCCACTGCAACATGGAGCTTCCATTCAGAGACTTCGGAAGTTAAATGTCGACGCAGCACAGAAAGGGAGGGAGGCTCCTTCAGGCTGCTCCGGCAGCTGCAGGAGAGAACATGAACTTGAAAACCACGCTTCCAGGAAAGTAGTATTTTAACCCACCACACATACTGCTTCAGGAAAGCTTTCGCTAAGGCATCCAGAAGTTTCTATGATGCGTTCAGTGCCAGGGACAGGAATCAGACAATCCCATGGCTATCAGCTCTTGGTAGCTGCAAGCTCACATTAAAGACACAATCCTGACCCTCAGCTTCTAACTTATCCCATGACAGCAGTGACTCTCTAGCCTGGCTATATATTGGAATAACCTGGGAGATTTTGGACAAAGGAAAAAGCTATTTGAAATCAAGAAAGGCAGAGTGGCTACACCAGGGGTGGGGAGCCTGAGGTCTTAAGGACAGATGTGGCCGTCTAGGTCCTTAAACGAGGCCTTTTGACTGAATCCAAAAGAATACATTTTTTATTTTTATGAATGCATTTTATTCACCTTTTCTATTTCTATTCTATCCTATTCTTGTTCTAATTCCCCTGCCACTCCGCTCCCGAGTGGCCCCACTCCTACACAAGGCTGGTTGGTGAGAGTTTATGCGGGTTGAGTTCCCCCGTCTGTTATCAGCCTTTGACAATGGTGCACTGTATTTCTGTCTGAAGAGTAATTTGTGAATAGTTGCATAGCTCTACAATATTTTTTAATTCTGTTGGCTTAATAGCCCATCATATCAAAGAAGACCAAGAGAACGCTGAAGGGGAAAACAGATTCTTAATGAGGATTGGGAATTACAATATCATCTTGTTTCTGCCAAAGACATGATGATTTGCTTGCTCTAGAAATTCAATGCACATCAGCATTATAATACTCATAAGGACCACAAATATTTTAAATTGGAGTGAGAGGTGCAAAAGGTTATATTGCAGAAATTAAAAGATGAAAAGCAAAAGCAATTCTTTCAAGCAGCAATTAAGACATGGAAATAATGTCACTGAAGCAACTTGTAAAGTAGCCTGTACACTTAAGGGTAAAGGAAAGTCGTTCAGTGATGTAAACATTGTGAAAGAGTGCATTGTCAAAGGTGTAGGATGCTTAGATCCCAATACCATTTCAAAGAACAATCAACTGCCTCTTTCAAGGAGAAGAACCATAACTGATCAGCCTTTAACTTAACAGAACAACTTCATGTAATACTTCAAAAGAAAAACATATATATTATTTAATCATTTTGGATGAATCAATCAATACTACTGACTTGGCAAAAGTTTATACTTCATTCTGGTCATAACAGAGGATTTTCTTTGCTACAAAGGGTTATTTGCTTTGGGCATTCTTGCAAACAGAACACAAAGAATAGATACCTTCAATAGCTTTGAAGATGAATGCCATAAAGTTGGACTGAATTTGCTACATTTAGTGAGCATACACATAGACAGTACCTTCCACGACAGGAAAACATGAAGGGTTTATTGCACAGATTAAAAAAAAGAATTAAGAGTTCGAGATGTCATTTCCTTCTGCTGTATCTTGCATCAGAAAAATCTATATGCTAAAGCTACTATTTTAAGTGACACTTTGCAACAAGGTATATGATATTCCTTGCAAATGCAACAAGACATGGTCAGTTTCCTAATATGCTAAAGTTGAACCATGAGGTATTCGTATAGATTTGCTTATCATTCTAATTGCACTGGCTACCAGGGATAGGTGTTAGCCAAAATTATATCTCTTAAAGAACAGATAATTAAATTTTATGATGAATAGAATCAGCAATGTAAATTATTGAAAAAAGATTCCGGGTGGTGCCTGTGGCTCAAAGGAGTTGGGCGCCGGACCCATATACTGGAGGTGGCGGGTTCAAATCCAGCCCCAGCCAAAAACTGCAAAAAAAAAGGAAGAAGAAGAAGAAGATTCCTACAGGAATGCAGCATTTCTGTGCAATATCATGTCAAATCAAAATGATCTGAATATTTCTTTGCAAGATAAAATTATGTCTCTATAATTTTTGTCATATGGCAAAAAATCCAAGCACTTCTGAAAGAGCTCCTCTTTTTTCAAAAGCATCTCTTCAAAAGGAAATTTTGGATGAACATTTTCCCTGGTTAGCAAAGCTCTTTGATGAGCAGGATGATATATGATAATAATTTGAAGAATATGCGGGTGTTATAGACCTATTAATTGGAGAATACAATGAAAGTTTCACTGACTTTGAGAATCAAGACACTACACTCAAATTAGCATTTCAACCATACCTAGTGGATATTACCAATGCACTTAAAGAACTACAGACTGATTGAGCTCCCAGTAGATGACATTTTAAAGTCATTGTTTGATGCTAAGAAACATCCAATTGAATTAAGAAAAAAAGCAGAACATCCATTCCCTCAGCCGCATGCCTGAAAAATGCTTTCTTGCTTTTCAGTTACTTATTGCTGTGAATCTACATCCTCTTAACTAACACCAATCAAAACACCCTAAAGGTCACAAATGACTGACACCCATCTAGAGCATCGACTGAAATTGCAGATCTATGTGCTGCAAGCAAATATTCAAATACTTTGCAACAAAAGCAGACACATGTAGTCCTTAAAAGAATAGTTAAATTTAAAATTAACAAGTAGTTTTCATTTTTTTTGAAGTTATTAAGTACTTAGTAGTTAGACAGTAGTTTTTTTTTTTACAAAATAATGTACATTTTTGGGTGGCGCCTGTGACTCAAAGGAGTAGGGCACCAGCCCCATATGCTGGAGGTGGTGGGTTCAAACCCAGCCCTGGCCAAAAACTGCAAAAAGAAAAAAAAAATAATAATAATAACAAATACTAATGTACATTTTTAAGTGTATCTAATTGAAATTTCTTGAATGTGCCCTTGCATTATCGCTAAATTAACATGGCCTTGCAACATGAAAAGCTTTCCTATCCCAAGCTATACTAATGCCAACAAAAATGGAATTTAAGACCAAAAAAAGTTATTAGAGACAAAGAACTTTCATTATAAAACATTTAATTCACCAGAAAGACATAATTATATGTATCTAATACCAGAATCTCAAAAATCCATGAAGCAAAAACTGACAGGATTAAAGGGCAAAATAGGTAATTAAACAATAATAGTTGCAGACTTTGGTAATGGATAGAACACCAGGCTAAAGGTCAGTCAGGAAAGAGAGGGCATGAACAACACTATAAACAAACTCGTCCTAACAGATGTCTATAGGAACACTCCACCCAGCAATCACAAAACATTCATTCTTCTCAAGTATAAGGACACATTCTCTAAGATAAACCAAATGTGAGGCTATGAAACAAACCTCCACACATTAAAAGGAATGAAATCATACAACTTATATTCTCCAACCACAATGGAATGAAATCAGAAATCAGTAACAGAATGAAATTTATGCAATTCACAAATATGTGCAAACAAAGTAACCCATTCCTAAATAATCAATGAGTCAAACAAGAAATCACAAATAATATTGGAAAATATTTTGAGATGAATGAAAACACACAATACAACAAAAGGTGCGGGATGCAGCTAAAGTTGAGAGGCAAATTTATAGCTGTAAATGCCTATATTTAAAAAATAACAATTTCAAACCTGCCAAAATCTATTAGAACTAACAAGTTCATCAACGTTGCAGGATACAAGATGAATACATGAAAATCAACTGTATATTACACACTATCAACAATCCAAAATGAAATTAAGGAAACAATTCCGGTGGCGCCTGTGGCTCATCAAGTAGGGCACCCGTCCCATATACCGAAGGTGGCAGGTTCAAACCCAGCCTTGGCAGAACTGCAAAACAGAAAAATAGCTGGGTGGCTCGGCGCCTATGGCTCAACGGGCTAAGGCGCCAGCCACGTACACCTGAGCTGGTGGGTTTGAACCCAGCTCGGGCCCGCCAGGCAACAATGATGGCTGCAACCAAAAAATGGCCGGGCGTTGTGGTGGGCGCCTGCAGTCCCAGCAACTTGGGAGGCGGAGGCAGGAGACTGGCTTGAGCCCAGGAATTGGAGGTTGCTGTGAGCTGTGATGCCACAGCACTCTATCCAGGGTGTATGCAGTTTGAGGCTCTGTCTTAAAAAAAAAAAAAAAAAGAAAGAAATGAAAAATAGCTGGGTGTTGTGGTGGGTGCCTGTAGTCCCAGCTACTCGGGAGGCTGAGGCTGTGTGATGCCATGGCACTCTACTAAGGGCAATAAAGTGAGACGCTGTCTTTACAAAAAAAAAAAAGGAAACAATTCCACTTATAATATCAAAAAGTAAAATGTTTAGGAATAAACTTAATAAAAGAAATGCAAGACTTGTACACTAAAGACTATAAAACATCATTGAAAGAAATTAATGACTTTATTTATTTACTTATTTTTACTAAATCATGGTTGTGTACATAAATGCAATCATGGGGTACAATGTGCTGGTTTTATACATAGTTTGAAATACTTTCATCAAACTGGTTGACATAGCCTTCATGGCATTTTCTTAGTTACTGTGTACAGACATTTGTATTCTACATTTAGTAAGTTTCCCCTGTACCCTTCTAAGATGCACCATAGGTATGGACCCACCAATTACCCTCCCTCCACCCATCCTCCTCTCTCCGCACCCCTCCCTTGCCCCTTGCCCCATATTCTTGTGCTGTAATTGGGTTTTAGCCTTCATATGAAAGCTATAAATTAATTTCATAGTAGGGCTGAGTACATTGGATACTTTTTCTTCCATTCTTAGGATACTTTGCTAAGAAGAATATTTTCCAGCTCTATCCATGTAAACATTAAAGAGGTCAAGTCTCCATCTTTCTTTAAGGCTGCATAGTATTCCATGGTGTACATGTACCACTATTTATTAATCCATTCGTGGGTCGATGGGCACTTGGGCTTTTTCCATGACTTAGCAATTAGGAATTGGGCTGCAATAAACATTCTGATACAGATATCTTTGTTATAATGTGATTTTTGGTCTTCTGGATATATACCTAGTAGAGGAATTATAGGATCGAATGGCATTTCTATGTTTAGATCTCTAAGTGTTCTCCAAACATCTTTCCAAAAGGACAGTATTAGTTGGAATTCTCACCAGCAATGTAGAAGTGTTCCCTTTTTCTATGCAGCCTTAAAGAAAGATGGAGACTTTACTCTTTCATGTTTACATGGATTGAGCTGGAAAATATTCTTCTTAGCAAAGTAGCTCAAGAATGGAAGAAAAAGTATCCATTGTACTCAGCCCTACTATGAAGCTAATTTATAGCTTTCATATGAACACTGTAACCCAATTACAGCACAAGAATATGGGGAAAGGGGCAAGGGAGGGTAATTTGTGGGACCACACCTATGGTGCATCTTAGAAGGGTACAGGTGAAACTTACTAAATGCAGAATATAAATGTCTGAACACAGTAACTAAGAAAATGCCATGAAAGCTATGCTAACTAGTTCCATGAAAATACTTCAAATTGTATATGAAACCATCACATTGTAAAAAAACATAATAATTGCTAATGTTGCTTTAAAAAAATAAAATAAAATAAATAAAAAACATGTGTGTGCACACATACACACTCACACACACGGATGAATATGTTTTAGCAATGAGGTTTCATTTTTCCACCCATGCGGGAGTGCATGTCATGACCATAGCTCATGGCAACCTATGGTCTCAAGTAATCCTCCTGCCTCGGCCTCCTGAGTAACTTAAAATATGTATTACTATGATCAATTTTAATACCAATCACAGAAATTATAAGCATATTGTAAACATTTTGCTTTCCTATAATATATGGGACTGTCTCACCCTTGCAGTTATCTCATTGGTTTATCTAAAACATGTGATATGTGATAATGATACCTGTGTACATTCCAGTTTATCCATTCCATATCTATGAATAGCATCTATTCACTAATTATATCTCCAAGGTCTATCCTAAACTCATACCAAATGTAAATAGACTCAACTTCTATCTCCTTTATCTAACTTAACTATTCAACTTTTCTATTGGAATGTTTTTTAGTTGGGATTACTCTGGCCACATCCAACTAAATCTCTCAAACCATAGTATGGACCCAAGTTCTCCTTCATCCTCAAGATCTATATCTCTTCCTCCCTCCATGGTGTCTGCTGAAGCACCTGCCAGCACGTCTGCATTCCAATCAGGAAGGAGAAAGATGAAACAGAAAGGTCTAAGATATGCTCTAGACATCTGGCAAGGTCGTTTCACCATTAGTTGGCTCAGAACACTTTTTCTTACATCTTTTTGGTCATAACTTAGACACATGGCTCCCACTTGCTGCGAAGACCAGATAGAGTTTGCTTTTTATCTGAAGCATCTTTATGTATAGCTCAGAGGGGAATTCTAGTAGTAAGAGGCAGAAGTGAAGGGAGAATGGAAGGCCTGTGCTCATCAATGAGGCAGTTTGGGTAGAGTTGAAGCAGAGGGAAGCTTCATGGACTCAAGTTCCAAAGCTGACTGCCACCTCCTGGTTAGATGACTTTGGGTAAGATGCTTCATTATTCATTCATTCATTTATTTATTTATTTATTTATTTATTTATTATTGTTGGGGATTCATTGAGGGTACACAGAACCAGGTTACACCGATTGCTTTTGTTAGATAAGGACCCTCTTTGTGTCCCGCCCCCAAAAGGTGAACCACACCCTTAACCCCTCACCCACCTCCTTTCTTCCCTTTCTCAGCTCTCTCGGTCCCCTATCCTCTAACAGGTACTAGGACCTTAATTGTCCTCATATCAGAATTGAGTACATTGGATTCTTGCTTCTCCATTCTTGTGATGCTACACTAAGAATAATGTGTTCCACATCCATTTGGGTTAATACAAAAGATGTAAGGTCTCCATCTTTTTTGTGGCTAAATAGTATTCCACAGTATACACATACCACAGCTTGTTGATCTGTTCCTGGGTTGGTGGGCATTTAGGCTGTTTCCACATTTTGGAGATTGTAAATTGAGCTGCAATAAACAGTCCAGTGTAAGTGTCCCTGTGGTAAAAGGATTTTTTTTTTTCCTACTGGGTAGATGCCCAGCAATGGGATTTCAGGATCAAATGGGAGGTCAAGCTTGAGTTCTTTGAGGGTTCTTCATACTTCCTTCCGAAAAGGTCTATCATTTTGCAGTCCCACCAGCAGTATAAAAGTGTTGCCTTCTCTCCACATCCACGCCAGCATCAGCAAACTTTGTGATATGGGCCATTCTCAATGGAGTTTTTTTAAATTTACTTATCTGGAGCTTATGTATTATTGCATGAAGGCAGAAGTCCATTTAACCCATTAGTGGCTCACTCAAGTGAGACGTACATGACACATACATGTAGGGATTTCTAACCCCACAATGTATGTTTCAGAAACATGTGAGTTAGGGTTATCAGCACTTAGAACCATACTGTGTTTCTTTTAATGTGTGGAATTCTAGTGGAGAAAATTGAGTGGGAAATCATTTTTATGCAACCAAAATGCTAAAATGGTGACTATAGCTGATATTGAACAAATATATAGAAGAAAGGGATGTGTAGCTGTAGGGAATGAATTAAAGCATTACCGTAGGAAACAACGATGGGGTGGAATCGGGAGAAGGAGGGGTATTTATTCAAACAATTAAGTTCAAAAACTCATACTAGAACCTAGAAAAGGTGCTATATACCACATTGGTGAATATCACTACGGTCACCTTCAAAATACTCCCTTGGGAAGCTGCACGTGGATACCAGTGCTTAGTCCACTCTTCAACTCTTCTCCTGGAATGGCTGTTAATACTGTCATTGTCCTTCCTTCCTTCCTTCCTCCCTCCCTCCCTCTCTCTCTTCCTTCCTTCCTTCCTCTCTTTCTTTTTCTTTCCTTCTTTTTGTTTTGTTTTTCAGTGTATGCCACCATGCCTGGCTAATTTTTTTTTATTTATTTTAATTTTCTGTAAAGACAGGTCCTGCTATGTTGCCCAGGGTGGCCTCAGACTCCTGACCCCAGGCAATCCTCCACCCTCAGCTTCCAAAGAGCTGGGGTTTTTATAGGTGTGAGCCACTGCCCCTGGCCTGTTCCTGCTTTTGTTGTTAATTTTTATTACTTCCCTGAGTCCAGGTTTCTCTTTGGTTTCTATAACTTCTGTAGGTTGATTTTATAAGTGAAAGCAAAGAGTTCATTGTCTCCTATGATCTTGTATTCTTTAATATAAAGGAATTTTCAGACCTTCAAAGAGCTTCAGGAAACACATTCTAAATTTAACATGTCTATTTAGTTAATAAAACAGTATAATCTTTCATTATTTACATATTTAGGCTTTGATTTTATTTTTTTTAATTTTTTCTTAACTGCCCTGCCCACAAAATGCCATTTCCTTTCACTTCTTTTCTAACCACTGGACAATGAGAACGGTACAAATTTGCTTGTAAAACTGTCTGTTCTTATGCACGATAAAAAATTAACTAACTTTCTAAAATAGAAGCTCCAATTTCCATTGTCACACTTGTGAGACGATAAAGCAAGAAGTCTGCAATGTGAAGCACTACAGTTAGATTCCTTCCTTTTTTCTTTCCTTCCTTCCTTCCTTCTTCCCTGTCTTTTTTTCTTCCTTTCTTTTCTATTTTTCTCTGTCAGGCCTTGCAAAAACAAGTACTTCACCAACAAATAAAGGCGGTAATACAGGCTTAGCTTTTGAAATACTGCAAATAAAGTTAGAGAAAGTGGCAGCTCTCTGCTCTTCCAAATATGAAATATTGGCTGTGAAAAGAGATTATTGTTTTTCTACCTTCCCATTTATTTTTCCTCCCTAAATTTGTTGAAATAAGTTATATATATATTTATTATATGTAAATTTATTTATATTTATTATATGTATTATATATTACATGTAAATATATTTATTATATTTATTATTATATGTATAAATATATGCATATATTTATTTCAGTGACCCAAACACAGTATAGGACACAAAATAGTTAAAGATTCATTATTTCTTTCTTCCTTTTTTTTTTTTTTTTTGCTTCAGGAGTTCAAAGCCAGTTGTAATCGTAATATATTCACTAATAAGCTTATCTAGATGAAGCTAATGCATGTGATTCGTTGGAATTTAGAGAAGTAAATTAAAAGGGGAATTTCTTAATGATTAGGAAACATCATGAATTCTATTAGAAAGAGAGAAGTAGAAGGGGGAGAAGCAGCTTTGTGCCAGCTTCCCAGCCTAGCGCCGTTCTCTACTATAAAATTTGGAAGTTAACCTGGCATATTCTGCAGTTGTTTAAAGCACATTTATTGAATGTTTTATAATTATGAGTTTTCCCTGTTTGCTTGGGTAGGTGACCTTTGGTTCAGCTTCTGTGTATGTACACAATTTAATTGAAGCTTTTAAAGAGTTCTAAGAAAATGGAATTAGTTTTCAAGATATTGTCTCTCAGAGAAATCTAGCCAGGAGGTGTGAAGGTCCTGGGGTTAAATGGCTGTGTGTGTAATGGTAGGACTGTATCATTTATTTTCTCTACTTTATTTTCTCTTCTTCTCTTTTCCCTTTTGCCATACATTGTATCTTTTTCTTGCTGGTAAATATGTATGGTGATTTAACTAGAAACCAGGACTAATAGATTCAATTAGACAGGATTTTAAAGAGTAAGGTAGACAGGTATAAGCAAATAGATTAATTTTGTATATAATGAATAGCACAACTGTGAAATATGGTATAATCATGTACAGCTGCTTTCAAAAGGTCACATGGCAATCTATGCACTTAGACATTATTTCTAAAGTCAATACTATTTTTTAAAAAATTATTTTATTTTATGGCATGAGTTGTATTTTTTTTTTAAACTGCAAACAGCTATTCAAAACTAAACTAGGACAGCTCATAGCTCAGTGGGTAGGGTGCTGGCCACATGCACCCAGGCTGGTGGGTTCAAACCCGTCCTGGGCCAGCTAAACAACAAAGACAACTGCAACAAAAAAATAGCCAAGCATTGTGGCAGGTGCCCAAAGTCCCAGGTACTTGGAAGGCTGAAGCAAGAGAATAGCTTAAGCCCAAGAGTTTGAGGTTGCTGTGAGCAGTGACGCCACCGCACTCTACTGCAGGTGACATAGTGAGATTCTGTCTCAAAAACAACAAAACTAAACTAAGCTAAGGAATAATATAATCAAGTTGTATTATTTTTGGTAACATCTTTGTATTCCTAGTAAAAATAATGAAATATAATTTAGAAAAAAGGGGATGCATTTCATAGGCTCTAAATTGATTGGAACCCCTGAAAGCAGAATTCCAGATAACACAACTACCATCGCTAACACAATGTGTGGACCTTCAGAGGGGTCGGCTATCAATGCACTTATTTGCATGTTTAGGTCCAAGTATGTTTGTAAATAAGTCAAGTTCAACCTTACAGAGTAGCATTTATACACTTGTGCTATTAGTCTAAGACACTACCTATCTATTTTATATATTAAAATAAATGATGAAAAAGAGAATTGAAGCGAGAGGTCTGATTAAGTCTCATGTATGTGCAGTAAAATTCAGCTAGACTGCAAACACACGAATACTCCATTACCCAACATTTATATCTCGTACTGAATTTGCTTTGTATCATATGACAAAAAACTGTTTTCCATTTTGATGCATTATGTCTATTAGCTTTTTAAAAAAAGTCAGTACCCAGAACTGTCGGGAAACTGAACAGAATTAGATGCTATGAGACAGGGAAAAAGAAAAAGGCAGTCTAACCTGTTCAAAGTTTATTTACATTTAAAATAACAGAACTTGAATATGAATCATAAACAAAATTCTTAAGTATGGGCTGGTCCAAAATTACATCGTTTGCTATTGCAAAAGATAAATAAGGTATTATTCTGTCCTTTTCCCTGACTCCAAGGTGCTTGTTCTTAGTACGTGATAACAATTCCTCACTTGCCTTGCTATTCTCAAATTAGAAATCCATCCTTTGTTACCATATAGTTAGAGAACACATGTGTCCATCTCCTTCTTCTGTTTTTCTTTCTTTTTTTTTTTTTGTCTATCCAGTATATATCCCCCTTTCTTCTATTTCCGTATAAATTATTTACACTGTGTCCATTGGTCAGCTATAATCTGCCTGCAATAATAGAATCTGAGTGAGACCTTGGTGCAGCTGAATGAATATATGACTTGTCAACACAGCGGGGGCTGGGTAAGGGAGGCAGAGACCAGGAGCGTTCAAACCAGTCGTGGAGGGGAGCTGTATGTCATTTCCAGCTGGAGACATGGCTGTGGTACCATTGACAGCATCCAATATCTGGTGGTGGGAAATGACACCATCACAGAGGAAGCAGAATGATTGTTACTCCCAGAATGGCAAGATTTTTATTTATTAATTTTAATGATTATAATATCTCACTGTGGTCCCAGCACTGTTCTAAACACTTTGCATCGATTAAGCTCATTTATTCTCTATTAAAAGTATCTGAAGTAGGCACTATTTATATCCCCATTGCACAGAAATAATAAGAAATAGAAAACATAAGCAAATTATGTCAAACAAAGCAGTGGTTAAGTAACAGAATTGGGATCTGAACCCACGTACCTTGCATCTTAGTCCTTAGCCAATTTGCCATCTACTTCCCTTTGCTCTGGCTTATTTTCCAAGACTGGTAGCAGAGTTTTCTGGTAATTATTTGAATTATGTATTTTCATGCTTAAAATATCCAGATTCAGTTCCAGTTGCCTACAGCTAATATCCCTGCTCCTTCCCATAGTTATTCCACAAATGAATTAGCTGTATGATCTTAAGGAAATCAATTAATGAGGCTTATACATATACATTTGAATATTCACAAATATTCTTATTTACTCTTTAGGCATATTAAGAATAAAATGAAATAATGTTTGGAGAACAACTTTTCAAACTAAGAAGATTAGATCAATTTTCATTTCACATCAATACACAGTATTTCTAACCTCTGGAGGAGATGTAATCTCCTTACAGCAGCACGGGGAACATGACCCACTGGCTACTATCGTTCATCGGCCATCGTCCAGGCAGGAAAACAGAAACTACTGCAGATATTCAAAATATATTATAAGGAATTGCTTATATTTAATAAAAGTATTGGGAGGATTTGAGATGCAAAAAGGGAGAAGTGGCTTAACTTAGATTTCTGAAATTACGGGAAACCCCCTGCTATGCCTATTGTTAAAAAATAAAGTTAAAAGGAGATATGATTGTAGAACAGTAGTTATAGGAACCCCCTTTTTTCTCTTGTGGCTGAACACTTGGTGCTGAGGACCAAAATTAGTTACCTGATTACATTAAATGTTAGAACCATTCTAATGTATAGCCATCATATATTATCTTTTTTGTAAATTGTTTCTAAGTCTATTAAATTATTGTTGGTTGCAAGCAAATTTCCGGTGGAATTCTACTAAGGAGGAGTACCATACTCTACTTCATTTTAATGAGAAAGCTGATAAGATTATTGAAAAAATTCACTGATATTTCATCAGTTCCATGTATGGGGGCTTGTTTTTGGTCAGGCTAATTTACAGTCTTGGTTGAGGTCGCGGTTGCTCTTTAAATGCAGTGCCATGATACTATCCAGCTTCAGCGCGGGAACATGTCTTTGAGGCGTTCTGTTTTAAGTCAGTGTGGTATAGAACTCTTATAGAAGTCCTATAAAAGAATTTGTTATTCACTCTTTCTTTTGTATCTGCAAGTCCTCACAAACTATCAAAGCAACCGAAACAGCACCTCTGTTTCATCACACAGGAAGGCATGGGTCTGTCTGTGCATGAATGATATGCTTTATTGTAAGAACCAATGTGGACTTAAAACATAGCCATAGCTGCCATTGGATTAGTTTCAGAGAAGAAATTTTCATGGCAATCCTGCTAAAAAGTTTTGGGGGCAGTTATTTTTCAACGCCTAAAGGAACATCCCTGAAAAACAATTTACCTAAAACATTGACTTGAAATGTCCTTTCAGAGTATATTGACAGTTAATTTACCTTGATGAATATCTGGGGATAGACTGCCATCAGAAATCAATAGATTAACAGGTCATTTTATGGGTATGACAACATTTAAATGTATAAAAACGTTCTTCCTTTCTTTACAAACAATATTCTAGTCATCTCTTCTGTGCACATGTGTTTACTCGCAATTTAACCAAACAAAATGTTATCAACATTCGTTGAGTATTCTGTCAGATAAGTGCATTCCTCAGCATTTTACTTAGTAAAACTCCTGTGGGAACATTAATGACCATTCTTAAGAAATTCGAGACTCGGAGAGCTTAGAGTCAGGAAATGGAGGAGTTGAATCAGTATCCATATTCTTTTGATTCTAAAGCAAATACAAATTTCAACATGGCAAACTGCACGAAAAATTCCTTGAAGGAAATAAAATCAAAACTGCTACTACCTACATGTAATAAGCCCATATAATTTGGTTTCTATGTTTCTAAAACAAAAAAAGGAATTTTATGACATCTAAAGCGTATGTATTCTTTTTATAGATGAAAAATGGTGAGGTTGGGAGAGAAACCTTTATCATAGATTATAGTCTCATCGAAGCACTACTGAGGTCCCTGCTAACTGCAGAGGGGAGAGCCAGACTACCCTAGGACCTGGACTCATATTTGTATCCAGAAAGTGGATAAGAGGCCACAGAAACAGTGTCCAGTATAAAGAATGTGAAGGAGGAAGAAAGAACATAGTTGTAGCAGTGAAGAACGGTCCAGATCTGTCATAGCATTGGAGGTCATCAGGAGCTGGGCTCAGCTGGAGACAGCTGAGCTGCCAGGAGGGCAGAGTCACAGCTCAAGGCAACCAGCCAACATGAACACTGCAGCCACCCAGTTAATCACAGTGATAGTCCAAGCAAGACACTAAACAGGGGAAAGTGGTGGACGCCTCAGTGGTCCAATTTTCCCAGCATAATGGCCCCAGGCAAGGGTCAGCTGGATCAACGCCCACGTGGGGATCATCTTATTGTCAGGGAGCCTTGAACCAGAGGTTCCTGACATTTTGTGGACGAGTGGGTTGAGCAGAGAAAGAGAAAGGAAGAGCTACAAGTAGACATTTACTGAGAACTGAGTCCAAGGAGGGTAAAGTGTCCTGAAGGCTCCTCCAGCCTCATAAGGAGACCAGCAGAGGCACGTGAGGGAGGCCGCAGCTGACCTGACCTATGACGAGGCCCACAGTGCAGTGACCACTGGAGATCTCAATGTCCTACTTGCAGCATTGGGTAGATCGTCCCATAGAAAATCAGCAAAGAAACATGGGATTACATCTACGCTATAGACCAAATGAACCTAACAGATATTACAGAACATGAACCTGATAGATAATACAGAACATGAGCCTGACAGATAATACAGAACATGAGCCTGACAGATAATACCGAACATGAACCTGACAGATACTACAGAACATTTCATCCAGCAGCTGTAGAATGTGTGTTCTCCTCAGCTCAGAGGTCACTCTCATGGACAGAACATTCAGTAAGCTACACACACACACACACAAAAAAAAAAATCTTAAAAAATTCAAAAAAATAGTCTCAGTGCCTGTGGCTCAAGAGGCTAAAGGGCCAGCCACATACACCTGAGCTGGTGGGTTCAAATCTAGCCCAGGCCCATCAAAGAACAATGACGGCTGCAACCAAAACATAGCTGGGCATTGTGGCGGGCACCTGTGGTCCGAGCTACTTGGGAGGCGGAGGCAGGAGACTCGCTTGAGCCCAGGAATTGGAGGTTGCTGTGAGCCGTGATGCCACAGCACTCTACCCAGGGTGACAGCTTGAGGCTCTGTCTCAAAGAAAAATAAAAATAAAAAAAATATTGAAATGATAGAATTATTTTCTTTGACCACAATAAAATAAAACTAGAAATCAATAACAATAACAACATTGGAAATTATATTTACCAACATGTGGAAATTAAACATTATCCTCCCAAATGACTAATGGGTCAATGAGGAGATGAAGAAGGAAATTAAAAAAGAAAATCTCAAAACAATTGAGAGTAAAGATACAACATATCAACACCTGTGTGGTACAGTAACACAGTATTAAGAGAAAAATAAGAGATCTCATGGAGACAGAGTGAGTAATGGTTACTAGAAAGTGGGCAGGGTAGTGGGGGAAAAGGATGGTTGAGGAGTGCAGAAGTATATTTAGACAGAGTGAACAATGTTGGATAGTTAATAAAGTGACTATAATTGACAGTAAGTTATGGCATACTTTAAAATAAGTAAGAGTAGAATTAGAGTATTGCTAACATAAATGATAAATGCTTGCTTCAACTACACTGATTTGATGCATTTCCACTGTAGGCCTAGGTCAAAACACCATATATACTCTATAAATATATACAACTATTATGTGCCCATAATAACTAAAAATAACAAATAGAATGAAGTGTTTTGTAACACTGAAACCACTACAAACTATAAGGTACTGATCTTCTAAACATTTCACAGAATAAATTTTATAGAAATAGGAAACTGAACCTTGAATCATATTTAACCCAGCACTTGCTGAAGTCTCTGTGCAAATATCTACTATATGAAAAAGAAAAAAAAAAAAAGAGTTTAAAGAACAAGCTAACAATCTTGTCCTCTTTAAAGGGTAGTTTTCTAAATAAATGCTCTGTGTTATGTTAAAGCAGGATGAATTAAAATACCGGTGCAGTCATCTGCTGAGGCTGCCATAATAACAAAATACTATGGACAAGGCGGCTTAAACAACAAATTTATTTCTCACCGTTCTGGAGGCTGGAAGGCTAAGGTCAAGGTGCTGACCAGGTGAGTTGCCTTCAGAAGCCCAATTCTTGGCTTGTACAGGTGGCTACCCCATGACTGTATATTCCATGATCTATTTTTTTCTCTTTCTTTTTTTTTTAAATTAAATCATAGCTGTGTACATTAATGCAATCATGGGGTACAATGTGCTGGTTTTATATACAATTTGAAATATTTTCATCAAACTGGTTAACATAGCCTTCATGGCATTTTCTTAGTTATTGTGTTCAGACATTTATATTC
>CAUYRH010119193.1:0-30977 GCA_963574655.1 Perodicticus potto
CAGGCATTGTGGCGGACGCCTGTAGTCCCAGCTACTCGGGAGGCTGAGGCAAGAGAATCGCCTAAGCCCAAGAGCTGGAGGTTGCTGTGAGCTGTGTGACGCCACGGCACTCTACCAAGGGCGATAAAGTGAGACTCTGTCTCAAACAAAACAAAACAAAAAGAATACTCCCCTTCAACACCTCCATAGCACAGTCATTCTTTTTGTCTTCTCTTCCATCCCCCACACTGCTGGAAAGAGTCATCTACGCTTACCTGCCTACCCGTCCTCATGCCATCCATGCATTTCTGAGTCTTTTGTACTCTGGCTTCTGCTATCCCTGGGTCACAAAAGACCGCATGAAATGTGGAGGATGTTTTCAGCCTTCTTTCACCTCCCTGTGGCACATGACCCACTCCCTTCTCCCTTCGTAGAGTCATCTCTCCTGTTGACCTGTCAAAGATAAGATTCTCTCGGTAACTACTCTGTCGCCTTTGTCTCTGCTCGCTCCTTCTACAGACTTAATGTATTAGCTTTCCCAGTGTACTAACTAGTATGACCTTCCTTATCTTATAAATACTTCTCAAACTAGGGCCCTTGGACTGCATCATAATCACCCCGGGGTATATATTAAAAGTACAGATCCCAGCCCCACCTCAGACCTGTTGACTCAGACTCTCAAAATCAGGAATCTGAGTTTTTAATAAGTTCTCCAGGATATTCATATGTCCCCTGAGTCACGCTTTCTAAGGCCCCCACCTGCCACCTCTGAATGCTGCACATTCACGATAGCCTTCAGGCTTCTGTCCTGATGACCTCACCCTCCTGCCAGTCACCAAGTCCTGAAGTCCCAGGGTCATGTTCCACTTCATCCTCTTCCTCATTGCTCCATCCTGTTAGTGTTATTTCTGACCTTTTCCTTGCACTCATCTTCTCCCCTTGTCCCAGTCAGCCCCACCGTCTCTCTGTGGAATTTATGCTTTCTCTCACCTAGCTCGTTATATTAATTTTTGGAGAGGTCCATTTGTCCCCACACGCCCCCATCTGCCAAACAAAGCACTGATCAAATTACGAAGATTTCTCAGCCCTGCAACAGGCAGTGTTTCCCTATCACCGAGAGAAGAAAATCCACATTCCTTCATGGCCTGACCTCCGCCTGCCTGTCCAGGCTCATCTTCCATTTGGATGTAAAGTGCTCAGAACTAAAACTGCTCCACACATACCGGTGCTTTGTTCCTGATGCCTCTTCTGCTTTCTTGCTCCCATCTGGGATGTGGAAATCCTAACCATTGGGACAGCTATGCTCCAGAGAGCCCTGTGTCTCCTGGTCATCATGGCCTCACGGAATGCCCCCTTCCCATTTGAATCTGGCTTGACCAACAGAATGCAGTGGAAGCGATACTGTACAACCCCCCAGAGCAGATCATAAAAGACTTGCAGTTTCCCCCTTGGCTTCTTAGAATGCATGCTCTAAGATAAGTCAGGTACCCTGCAAGAAGTTCAACCACCCTGAATTTGCCATATGAGGAAGCCCAGTTGGCCAAGTGGAAAGGTCAGGTAGGGGAGCCATTCTACCAAACTGTTTCGGCCATCCCAGACGAGGTGCCAGACCTGTGAGTGCCCAACCCGACTGAGCCTTTAATAACTCCAGCTCCACCTGACTCCAACTCCAAGAGGGAACCCGAGTGGGTACCACCCATCATCCCATGGAACTAGGAGAGAGTATAATGCATTGTTGTGTTAAGCCACAAAGTTTCGAAGTGGTCTATTACACAAAAGTAGATTTCTGGATCAGCTTCCTTTTAGGTGGAGGTCAAATACGCTCTCCTCTGTGAAGACATCCCCGAGCCCTTGGGTGCAATGAATTTCCTTCTTCCATGTACTTCCACAGCTCTTGGTGCCTGTCAAAGAGATGTGTCGGTCTGACTCACAACATGGTTCAGAAGGGCAGGGTTTGGGCCTTGCTCATCTATGCAGCTCTGGTGCCAATCACTGTACACAGCTCAGAGAAGACGCTCAGGCAACGTTTGCTAAATCTAACTGATTTCCTCTCCCTTCCACAGTCCCCTAAGGCAGACAGGCAGCCCCAAGGAGACCCAGACAGAGAGAATTAAGGAAATCTAAGAGCACATAGTATTGACTAGGGAGGTTGAATGTGCCAAGTCAGTCTTGGCAAAGCTTTTCAACTAAGAAGAAAAGAAAAGTTTTGAGCCAATTTTCATTTTTATTTTTTTCCCCATGAACTCCTTCATTAGGGTTCTTTTTTTCACTCTTACAATATCCAGGAACATTTCCTTCATAGGAATTATGTTGCTCTCAAGCACATACATGGTAATTCTCTTGTCCAAGTACCAGAGACAATATAAGCACCTCCACAGTACCAGCCTCTCCCAAAGAGCCACCCCAGAAAAAAGAGCCACTCAGACCATCCTGCTGCTGGTGAGTTTCTTTGTGGTCATGTACTGGCTGGACTTCATCCTCTCATTCTCCTCAGCCCTATTACTGGCATATGACCCAATGTTCCTGAGTGTCCAGACACTTGTGGTCAATGTCTATGCCACTGTTAGTCCTTTGGTGCAGTTCTGATAAGAAGATGGTCAACATCCACTCCTCAGGTCTCTTCCAGGAAATTCCTGACCACAGCATGCTCTGTTTTCAGTGCCTGCCTCCCACTAGATTAGTTTTCTAATCTCTCCGGAGGGTCCTCAAAGGAATATCCCTTCCTGCGGACCTGGGTGTTTGGCTACTGTCTCAAGTCTTTTAACCTTCCAGGGCTCTTTCCCTTGCTCCAGACAGGTGATCAGGTCTGGCTTAGAGGCAACAAGACCCACGTAGACCAGGTTTCTGTAGGTCTCTAACATCACATCCCTATGCAAATTCCGCTGGGTAGGGTCCAGGCATGCCGACTCCTTTGGAGAGAATTCTATTGCCACATCCATAAATGTCAACAGACCCATTTCCCTGCTTCTGTGGTGTCCTAACATCCTCGCTGTGAACGTTCCAGCACCTGAAGGTCACAAGACGAGAGAGGCCACAGAAGAGAGACCTGCGCTTCCAGAAGCACAAGAGAATGAACTGGGGACACGAGGCCAAGTAGCGAGCGGCAGAGGTGTCGGGAGATGGTGGAGGCTGCCCCCTCTACTCCAGACACGCTTGAGCCAATTTTTAAAAGCTGAACTGAAGAGAGAGGGAAGAAGCTAGAGGTGACTGTCACTCCTTGCTCACAGACTGCTATCTGTGGGCCTGGTGCCAACAGCACACTTCCCCAGCCCCTGGATGGCTCCTGCAGGTTCTGTGGAGGGGACTCTAGGCCTCGAGCGTGGAGATGGGTGTCTGCCACAGCCTGGCTGAGGTGGATGCTGCAAACCCTTAGTTCACCAGATATCACCAACCAGGTCTTTGAATTATTGTTGAGCCTCAGAAAGCCACCACAAGTCCCTCTGATGGGCCAGGGATATATCTTCCATGACACCATCTTCCCTTTCAACACGTACTCCCAGACTTCCCTCTGATCACCTTCCCTTCCCATTAAACCACCTTCCATTATTGTTAACCATATTCTGCCAAATAATGTTTAGTTGGTTTTGTGCAAATTGTAGCTATCACAAGATACAGAGGACAAAAATCTCTACTCCGTTATAGGACAGGCCTCTAATTAATTTGCCTTTGTCCTTTGTGACATGCAGTGAGGATCTTTCTAAGGAGCTGACCTATTAGATAAGTAGTTCTCCATCCTGGATTCACATTAGGGTCCTGGAAAGCTTTTAAAAATATATCTATGTCTGGGTCTCATCCCCACATAATTAAATAAGAATCTCTGAGCTTAGGGTCTAGACAACAATATTTTTAAAAAGCTCCCACGATGATTTTAATGTGTGCCAGTGATGAGAACCACTGTCCTGCAGAACATAAACACTGGTGATGTCTGGAGTTCCAGGAAAGCCCAAGCAGTTTTCTGCTTTGCCCTGTTTCTCATTTTAGCTACAAATTATCTTTTTTGGAAAATATGACCTGGCCTGATAGGACAGGAGGGACAGCAGACAGACATGAAACGATTGCCAAGAAAGTCTTAACTAAAATCAGACCCAGTCGTATTACATGAACAATTCTGTTCCATTAAACATCGATTTGCTATAAAACAATGATATAGTGTTTTGTGACAACTCTGAAGTCTGCAGCATAAGAAATTATCATGCTATTAAATAGAAACATTTTCTTCTCCTCTATGATTGCAGCTGCATAAAAATATACATTTTTAAAGCCTGAAAAGGAAAGAACAAAATGATCCTAATCGAGTACTATATGAGTTTCTTTTCTTTCAAAAGCCCTTTTGTGTTGGTCATCATACTTTTAAAACTTAAAAAAAGAAAATAGCAAAGTTGTGCGAACAGTTGGATTTAGAGAGAGACTGACTTTAACGCTGACCAGGACGAAGACAGGTTAGCCAACCCTTTTCCCCTCTCTGGGCCTCGGTTTCCAGATCTGCGGGGTGCACCAGAAGAGCTGCAAGAAGCGCGCCACACTCCGATCGCAGGCTCTGGTGATGCTGCTTCTACGAGACAAGTTAAACAAATGTAACTCAATATGCTCCTCTTGGTGATGAGTTGGGGCCAACCAAGCTCGGAGACAAGCTGTCTCACCTCCTCACCTCTCGAGCACACCCGGCCCACAGCTCCGCCCTTGCCTCCGCCTACATCGCGCCTTCCTCTTGCCAACTTCCCTCTGTGGTCCCCTTCGCCCACTCACAACTGCAGGCCTCCTTCCGGACCGCCCCTACACGATGAGCAGTTTGCCAGTTAATATACATCAAGCTGCCACCTTCGAACAGCTCAGAAAGCCCCATCTGTTCGCAGAAGCATCCCAGCAAGAATGACCGCCCACCACCCACAGCCGCCAGCAGCACACAGGTTATCCCAAGAGCGTCCCTCCCCAAGTGCCAGGCAGAAAAGGCTCCTGACTCTGAGCCCCAAGGGGTTTGGCTTGGGGGAGCGAGAGGCAGGAGCGCCAGTCACCCAGCTGGTCTGAGAGCCTAACACAAACCTCCTCTCACTGTCAGAGTCTTTGTGAGTCCAAGTCCTTTCTGAGAGAGGAGTCCTTTCCAAGTCTCCCCTGGAGAGATTTGAGCACTGAGAACCACACAACCCTGGATACCAGCACCCATTTGAGAAAACTTCCTTCGCTGTGGATCTGGGGGATACTCACCTGTTGTAAGGCAGTTTCAGAACTGCAGAATCACTGCTACCTCCCATTGCTGAGAGCTGTGTGCTGAGAGCTGCTTCAGACTTATCATCCCATCAAATGTTCTCAGCAACCCTAAATGGTAGGTACTGTTGTTAAAACCATGTTTTTAGATAAAAAATTAAGGCTTAGACAAGTTGAGTAATTTCCCCCAAATACACAGGGAAGTAGTAAGTGTGAAGTATCAGTTCTGAATTCAGTCTGATTGGATTTGAGTTCTGGCTCTGCCACTTACAAAGCATGTGATTTTGGGGTGAATTATTAATTTCTCTGAACATCAGCTTGCTCTTTTGTTAAATGGGGATAATGATTCCTATTTATTGGGGTGGGTGAAAAGTATCAAATGGCATAACCCGTGTAAAATGCTCAGCACAATGTTTGATATAGAATGTGTGCTCGGGAAGTGAAAACTACTGTTTTAATGGATCTGAATCCAGATTCTCTTTCCAGGTGTTCAGAAATGGCTTCCTGCAAGTGTTGAGTTTATCTGGGTGTGCCCCTTCACGTGGGTCTCTGAAGTGCTTGGCTACAAATGTCACCACGTGTCTTCCAAAGCCCAGGCTTGAAGAAAGGGCAGGGCCGAGCACAGGTACCAAACGCATCCCATTTGAAAACCCCCCAGCTGGTGGTCTTCTGCTTCAGATGCATCATCTCGTTTTATTTCATAGGGAACTTGGTTGCTCCACACCAGAGGGCTGAGGTGGGATGGAGGAAGCAAATGAACTATTTGGGAGAGAAGAAATGAAATCACCTACCCCAAGACACACCCCAAGGGACAGTGAGAAGTTCTGGAACTTCCTGAAACCATCTTATTCCCCTTCCACCTTTGGCCCCCTGCCACCTAATCCCTTGCTGCAGTCAAATAGAGATGGGAAGAATTTCCACTTGCAAATACAAAGACACTCAGTGCATAAATAAAGTCTGAATGCCCAATTAACTGCTTTGCTCTTGAGAGTGAAATAATTTAGAGCAGAGTGTTTCAACCTTTTATATCTCACAGCAAACATATACCTATAAATTCCGGGGGCATACTTAAATTATGTAGATCAAAAAAAGGGTTTAAAGAAAGAATATACTTGCTCTGCTATGAACTTCTTTTGAAAATAATCTAATTAATGATCTTCAACTATTTCTGTGGTGCACCAGTTGAAAATCACTGATCTAGAGAATGGATAAGCATTTTCCTCACCCCAGCATTCAGGTAGAAGTAGTGAACAATATGTAGATCTGCTCAACCCACTTCTGCAGGAATCTGGATCTGATTCTCCAGTTTTGGAGAATCACTTAGTAAGAGCTGGGGTGTATGTGAGAGAGAGAGAGAGAAAGAGCGATATGGTAGTGATTTCAGAATCCAGGCCACAAGTAGCAAATTGAGGTATGGATAACATGTCATGGAAGGGGCCCCAGAGGTGCACGCCCCCATCATACTCCCACCAGGCCACTGCTAGGTGAGTCCAGAGAAAACGTGGGTTCACTAATTTATCACTCAGCACTGCTGCGCTCATTCTGTGGCCTCTCAGGGGAGGGGACTGTGACTGTGGCCAGCTCAGTTCCTGTGGGCAGCTGCAGGGGCTGCTGAGGGAACTGTGCCCAGTAACCCTTGTCTCCAGGGCCCGAGGGGCCTGGGCTTCTGGGAAAACAAGGCTGTGTGAGTGTCAAACTCATACTGAAAGGACTTTCTTATTTTTTCTGTTACATTTCACTCAGAGTGAGATTCACTGGCTTGTGACAAGCAAATGCTCTGAAAAGGGTTACATATAACGTATTCTACTCTTTTCCCCCTTCTGGTGGAAATTCGGACTCCCTCCTTCGCTCTCTGGGACATTTCTTCTGTCGGGTGGAGTGTTCCCTCTCTTTGGGGTCAGGCATCCCTTCCCTTCTTGGACATAACTGGCCATCTCTTTGCCATGACAGATTGCACTGTGGCCAGTCACCCCATTTTGCTTTCTGGGAGGCTTGCACGGCCTGGCCTCGGAGAGGGCTCTGGGAGTCTTCAGCTTGCTGCTCTGGACTTTTCCATCCAGCCTGCGCCTGCTCTTCATCCTGTTCTCCTGCTCGGTCTTCCCTCGGCCCCTTACCCTCCACCATACCGAGCCCCCACTGTGGACTGAGAAGGAGAGAAAGCTGGTCTGGGAGGTGGGGAGGAGGTTAGGGAAAGAGTGAGAAGCAGAGACAGAGAAGACAGACATGAGACGGGGAGAGAAGACCGCTGCCTGGGTCCCTTTTGGTCCTCCAGGCCTGACTCTGGGGTTTCTGGAATCCAGCTACAATCCTATGGTGCTTTTTAAGTTAAGTTAGCTAAATTTGCTTGCTATGTATCATCCCCCAGAGTCCTAATAAATATCTCAAATCCCTTCAAACCCCCTCTTGGAGGCCCTGCTGTGTGTGCCTCCCCTCTCTGAAGTCTCCTCCAGGCAAAGTTACCTGTCCCTGCCTGTCCGCCTACCACATGTTTTACACAGCTCCACTGCACTCTAATCCCGTGTGTGGTTACGATCTAAGGAGCCGTTTGCCCCTTTCCTGTCCCCATGCTAAGTGGCAGAAGCCGAGTCTCTTTCCAGGTAAGGAATCAGCAGCCCAGTACAGTGCCTGGCATGTGGCAAGTGCTTAATGTTGGATGAATCAATGAACCCACGAAATAATGTGAAGTTTCAGTGCAGCAAAATGCAAATAGACTGCCTCGAGTGGTACAAAATACTTCTGGAAATTGTAATTCTAACATAAATTTTAAGCATGCCATTTGTCCAAGAAATGTTAGACTGATAGGGGACACAGACCTGAAAAGTAATTGTAGAAGCTCATTAAATAGGACTTTAGTAATTGTTGCTGTCTGTTGAGATAACTTTCCTATCTCCTTTCTCCTGCTAAGAGACTCCATCCTGCTGGACACAAGGTGAGCACGTGACCCTGTTCTGACCAATAGGAGTCATGGCCTGACCTGTAACACCAGTTCTCCACAATACGGAAAGGATCTGCTGGCTGGGGGACAGGTTGAGGCCAACATGCCCACTGGAGCAGAGACAAGCAGAGTGGAGAGACAGATGGAGACTTGGAGGTAAGCTTGTGCCTGCAAGCTGGTTCTTTTGGCTGCTCTGTCTCCCTTGGGAGCCCCTGTGTCCTTCCTGGCTGGGAGAGCCGGTATATGTATTCTCTTTCTTGCTTAATCCAATTTGAGTTGAGTTTCAGACACGAAGACTATAAAGAGCCCTGACTCTTAATTAAGCCTCCTGCAGGAATCTGGATCTGGTTACCAAAGCTATCCCAAGAAAGACAGCTTTGTAATGCAGGCCCTTCGTTCCTACCTGTCTGGTCAGGAGTCATTTGTGGACTTTACCTTCCTTCTGGCTGCAGCTGGCTATGGACTCAGGTGACCCAATCAAAAAAGCCTCTGGGCTTAGCTTTAGACATATCCCAGATGCACAATGAAATGAAAAAAGCAACGTACAAAAGTGCGTTTCGTAAGAAATGATTGATGTGCTGAAACAAGGTGGATGGCTATGAAATGCAAATAACCATTTATGAGCAGATTCAAGCACCACTTGAATATAAACTCCTGGAGGGCAGAAATTCTCAACTTTTTCATTTACTGCTTTATTTCCAATTCCTAGAACAAGGACTCAATAAGTATTTATTGTATGAATAAACAGAATGAAAAGAATACCACTGAAGAAACACATGAGAAAAATGGCATTCCTGGAGGTGGGATCAGAGGTGGGAGAAGGTTGAGAAGGAGACCAAGTATCATTCTGTATTATGGGCATTTTTTACTACCTTAAAAAAAAGAGTAAGAACAGAAAAGCAGGACACCGTGAGCCTAAAAACAGGTTGGAAAAATGTGAAATTGAAAGCAGATTGGAAAAATATGAAATTTGATCCAAAGTCTCACTCTAACAACAGAAGGGACAGGGCTGCCGAGAGGATTAGCAACACCTGCTCCCTCCCTTTCTGGAGGGAGAGGAAGCTTTCCCTGCACAGCATCCCTGCAGGGCTAATCTGCTTCTGCTTGTAAATATGGCAAACCTAGAGTGTTTCCTTCACATAAATAAACAAGTTTCCACAAATAGCACGGCTGGCCGCTTGTGCCGAGCACTGGAGCAACAGGCTTTTCCTCTGACGGCTTCCCCAACACCCTGTCAACCTCATGGGAAGGCATTTCTGCCTATTCTCTAGGCTGACTTCACTGACATTTAGAAATGATAGTCACCCTTAGAAAAAGGAAGGCCTCACGTGTGGAATTTGGGCCAATTCCTATTAGAACAAATATTCTATTTCTAGCGATATTCCCAAATGTCCAATTTCAGTATCCCCTTCAAAACATGGAGAGCATAAAAAAGAGAAAATTAGTAGTATTTGCTGAAAATTTTATAAAACCATCTCATTTATTATACCCATAACAACTTTATGCAGGAGATAGGCTCACCTTATTTTATAAAAACTGGGGTTCGGGCTGGTGGGGAGCAAGTATTCCTACCAAATGTGTCTCCAAAAGGTATGTTCTTCCCACTCTGCCTGACTACCTCCCTACCTTTGTGTGACAGTTGCAGTTTACACAGAAACTCATATAAATATCTGATTTAATCCTCCTCATAACTCCGAAATCTAGAAATGATTTTTAATTCCTACTTTATAGAGGGGAAAACTGAGGCTCATACATAGAAGCACAGAATCAGCTGATATAGGACAGAAAGAGTACTGGTCTGGGAACAAAAAGGCCTGTATCCTACTCTTGGCTTTGTCCCTGATGGACTTGGTGACCAGTCATGCATTCTCTGTGGCCCACAGTTTCCTCACTTGCCCTGCAGCTCACATAGTCCAGGGTCACAGCAAACTGCTCAAATAGTCCAAGGTTCTAGTTCTTTGTAACATTAGAACTTTAGTTGCAAGAAGGGGCCAACAGAAACTGATACACACAACCAACTCTGGTGGGATATTTGCATTTGTTCCTGGGCTGAAGTTCACACTTGTAAGTTTCTACAGTTACAATATCTTAATTATGACACTGCTTCTAGAGTGCCATTAACATTCCCGTCAGAAATAGAAATGCCAAATTGTTAATAGCCCCCCAGAGGGGTTGCAACTCTTGCTATCATCTGCCTTTGATGAGTTTTTTTAAAAATTATATTAAGCTTATTAAAGATATCAACCTTATGGAGGGGTGGCTCACGCCTATAATCCTAGCACTCTGGGAGGCCAAGGCAGGTAGGATTGCTTGAGCTTAGGAGCTTGAGACCATTCTGGGCAAGAGTGAGACCCCCACCTCTACTAAAAATAGAAAAATTGGCTGGTGTCATGGCAGGCCACCAGTAGTCTCAGCTACTTGGGAGGTGAGGAAGGAGGATTGCTTGAATCCAGGAATTTGAGGTTGCTTTGAGCTATGATGATGCCATGGTACTCTAGCCTGGGCAACAACCTTTTTTTTTGTTTGTTTGTTTGAATACAGAGGCTCTATGTCAGTGTCTATACAAATGCAGAAAATGAAACTCTGGCCACTAGAAATAAGCCAGCCCATACCTGTACCAACACTATTGAGCTGATAGAAATATCTAAAGAACCTAGATCTGCATGGCTGCCCATGGGGGCTTCCCTTTGCTCTGAGGAGTTGCCAGCAGCATGGACAAGCTAATACTTAAAGCAGCAGGGAAGCCCAAGACCCCCATCTGGGGCCTGAAACTGAAGAGAGAAGGAATGAAGTCTTGCATGCTAAGGCAGTGGGTGGAGAAGGGGCAGGCCCAGCTTGAATGTGGGCTCTGCCACTTGTGACTCTTGTGATCTTGGGCCTGTTACTTCATCTCTCTGAACTTAGTTTCCTTGCCTATAAAAGGGATGTGTTAGGTTGTATGTTCCCCTAAAAGCAGATTCAAAGACAAGGATTTCAGTGTATATAAGGTATGTGGGAGGTGACGCCCAGAAGCCCTGGTAGGAGAGTGAAGCAGGGATGGAAGGAAGACAATGAGAACTTGTTATCAAGCAGGTTACCTCTGCCGCAGGGACTCATATCTACTGGGGATCTCTGAGTGACAGTGTAAAACATGCCTTGGGGTGAAGAAATGGGTATATATCCTCCACTTTGTACCTGTCATTGGCTGGGGTTACTCCCAGGATATTAACTTCTCAGCATTCCTGGCCTTCTGCATGTACTGGCAGGGAATTACTGCAAAAGTTAAATGGGTTTAAGGGTGTGGAGAAGATGATAGCTATGTAGGTAGGTGGGTAGTTTTACTATTCTCATATTAAATGAAGAAATTAAGACACAGAAAGATCAAGTAACTTGCCTAAGGTTATACAGTTGGTAAGTGGTAAAGCCAAGATTTGAACCTGGATTGTCTAGCACCAGAGTGTACACAGTCAACCATTACATTGGGCTGCCTATCTACATTCAAAAGTGCTTTCTATCCATGGCTACATAGCTCTACTGACATGCCACCTATTGGAGGTACAATTTGCATCCCAAGATTTCTCATGGAATATCTTCCATTGCTTTGGTAAATTTGTCCCAGTCCAATACTGACTGGCCTTCCGCCTTCTGGGCCTAGAAACCAGCTTGTTTTAACATGATGAAGATGGGCTTGTCCAAGTCAGTCATTTACAATGAGTAAACACACTACCTACCACATCCCTTTTATAGGTAAGGGAACTAAGCTCAGAGAGTAATAACTATCATAGGAAACAGGAGCCCTGGTGAGAAAAAGCAGTCATGAAGCCAACTCAGTTTTGTCTGAGAAACACAGACCTGGAAGAGGGGAGTTCAAGTGTCTGACAGCTAGAAGCTTGAATCCCCCTGCAGTAAGTGGGATTCCTACTTGCTCCTCCCCTTGGAACAGTGAAATCTAAAGGGGCTGGCCAAGGCTTCTTCCAGGGGCAAAGTTTGGACATACTCACTCAACAATTATCCTGGGGACTTGACTTTTCCTTGAATTTCATGACCGACCAAGTCCTTCCTGTTAATTGGCTTGTTTCTTCACAGAAGAAACTTTTGGCTTTCAATCAGAATATAGGAAAACTGGGAGGATGAGGAGTCTGTCTGTTTCCCTACCATGACTTTAAGGATCTCTGCTGTATCCTTGATATGGACCCTTAATAAGTTGAGGCCTTCAAAAGAACTCTTCTTTCTCTTAATCCTTGGCCCGTCATCAGTACTGGCAAAGGTACACAAAGTTCCTGACACATAGTAGGTGCATTATAAATGTCCATTTAACAGCTAAGGATGATACATGGACAAAGGAGGCACAGTTCTTTACCTCAAGGTGGTCATGGCCTAAAGAGGATGAGAATAGTGGCTATAAATAACTGTGACTCAGGAAACTAAGGACAGCTAGAGGTGAGGCGGAGAGTCACAGTAGCATGGAAGACAGGTGTGTTGTCAGGGAAGCCCCCACGGGGACATTTGAGCAGTTACAAAGGATAAGGATAAGGCCCCCCAAATTAGGGAAGATTATTTCTGGCAGAAAACAGCAAGACACTCTTAAAAAAATCACCAATGACTCCCTCTGAGTGTAGCAGACTGGAGGTGAGGGTAGGGAGCTGGGTAGCAGAACTTTGTGCCAAGTGGAATGAGGGGCCCCTCTGTGGGCTGGGGCTCTCCTGGGCCCCCTTCTCCACTGGCACCACAGCCCAAGGCGGAGCTCCGTGTGCTGCCTCATGAAGGACATGTGTCATGGCCCACCTAGCTGGGATTTTGTTCAGTAAACATTCGGAACCTGAAAAACTGGAAGGCATTAAATCAAGGAGGTGCCATAGTCTGTGTTTTCAAAAGAATGCTCAGAAACCAGTGAGGCTGATGGATTGCCGAGGAGTGACTGAGCCAGCAGAGCTGTGCGGGCACTCGGCCGGCCACGAGCAGATGCACATGGCAGAGACATAGAGAAGGACGGGGAGAAGGGAGGGTAGGGACGGGGTAGTGGCTGGGCTCTGAAGCCAGGAGGGAGTGACTCTGGACCCGAAGATTTGGGAGCCACATACATGGAGAGAGAGAAGTTGAACCTATGGGAGAGTTAAGGGCGAAGAGGACCAAGAATAAAATGTCAGGGAACACTGATATTTCAGAGCCAGAAGAAAGGACTTGTGCCCACTGGTCTTTCTGGCTCAGTAGGCAGAGATATCTATAGAGACCGAGCCATTAGCTGGGGCGGCTGCAGAGTGTGAGGAGGAAACAGCTGCTATGGAAAGTGGGTGAGGGAGCTGACCAGGGCACAGAGAAGGACAGCCAGACATGGGTTTTTTCTCTGCCCTGGCAGCTGCTATCAGTCAGGGACCCGATGGAAGACGGAGGTAAGACGCTCCCAGCTCAGAAGCTGCATCCCAAGAGCAAAGCAGACACTTATAGATACAAAATTCAGTCCTCTGGTGCCTGATGGAGTCACTTGCTTACCGGAGTGTTAGAAGGAGCTCTCAGATGCTTTCCCGAGTCACAGCAAGTAACAGGCCCTCACTACCATCTGCAGGCCTGGACTAGGAGTACAAATGGAGGCCCACATCCCAGGTGTCTAAATATTTAGGAACCATAAATTAAAATATAGATTTCTGGCTGGGCATGGTGGCTTATGCCTATAATCTCAGTACTCTGGGAGGCCGAGGCTGGTAGATTGCTTTAGCTCAGGAGTTCAAGACCAGCCTGAGCAAGAGTGAAACCCCATCTCTACCAAAAATAGAAAAACTAGCCAGGTGTTGTGGTGGGATCCTGCAGTCTCAGCTACTTGGGAGGCTGAGGCAAGAGGATCACTTGAGCCCAAGAGTTTAAGGTTGCTGTAAGCTATGATGCTATGGCACTCTAATGAGGGAGACAAAATGAGACTCTGTCTCAAAAAAATAAATAAAATAAAATAAAATAAAAGATAAATTCAAACTGCCAGCCTGAATAACCCATTCCCAGCATCACTTGTGCCACCCAGAGAATAAGGGAGCCAACATCTCCCTTAGGTCAGTCTTGTCACCTGTGAACCTGGGGGTGGGGGATGGAGTTGCTCAGACATGCCAGGATGGGACAGAAGCTGGACCTAGGCCCAGGACTGCCAGCTGATCACTCTGAACCCAGGATAGTAGTCAGGATCCCCAGGATCTCAAGGAACGCCAGTTTCAGTCTCCACATGTCATTTTGCTAACTCAGTATTTCCAACCAGTTCTAAGTACCTCCAAAAACTACATCACCTGAGTGGAGAGATGGGTAAGGACGTGATCATCTTGGGGAAACTAGAGCGGCTAGACACCCACTTCGGGTGATTTGAAGCAGCTATAAACAAAAGCAGACTTTCTGGAAACAACTCAGTGTCCTTCAGTTGGTAAACAGTAACATATAATTGGGTATATGCACACAATAAGACAATACTCAGTATAAAAGAGAACCAATCACTGCACATGCAACAACATAGATGTATCTCAAAAGCATCCCACTAAGTGAAGGAAGTGAGGCAGAGAAGGCTCCATGTGAGTTCACTCATGTTACCTTCTGGAAGAGGCGAGTGTGGGGCAGGAGGCAGATCAGTGGTTCCCAGCAGGAGGTGGGGTATGGAGCAGGGAGAGATTAACCGCAAAGGGACATGAGAAAACTTGACTGGGCAATGAAAATGTTCTATATTTTGGTTGTGTTGGTGGTTACCCAACTGTCAAGAGTTATTAAACCAAACCTAGAAAAGGATGAATTTTATAATTTATATCTGATACCTTAATAAAGTTAATCCCCTAAATAAGTAAGTAAATCAATCAATCAGTCCCTCTTTCTCTAGTTTCCCAGGGCAGAATCTACAATCCATCCCCCACTTGAGCATTCAGGTCCATATCCCTCAGTCTGGGGGGCCATTGCAGCACTTACCCTTTCCTATAATTTCCCTTCATTCAGTTGGTTTCCAAACTGGAGAGACAGATTCAGACAGGAAAGACAGAAAATGTTCCCTGTACTATGGAGTTTGTGACAGGTGGAGTCCTTATAAATATGGGCCCCAATGCAGGAAAGAACTCCTCTTTCCAGGCCCTGTGGACAGTGTGACAAAGTCACAGATAGAGAGAGTCTGCTTTGGCAAGTCTGGGCATATGTCGGCTTCTGACATCCTATAGATTTAATATACGAAATACACAATTCTTTGATTAGAAAAAATTCTATGAATGTTGAATTTTTTTTTTTTTTTTTTTTTTGAGACAGTCTCACTTTGCTGCCCTTGCAAGTGTGGAGTCATGCTTACAGCAACCTGAGACTCTTGGGCTCAATCAATCGTCTTGCCTCAGCCTCCCAGGTATATTTTTAGTGATGGGGTCTCGCTCTTGCTCAGTCTGGCCTCCAACTCCTGAGCTCAAGCAATCAACCCACTTGGCCTCCCAGAGTGTAGGATTACAGGCATCAGCCCGCACCCCCAGCCCTGAATATTGAATTTTTTGTTGAAATTTTGCATGAGCATCTATGAGAATGTACCTGAAAAAAGACATGTGCCCCTAGTTTTGCTGGTCCTCTATCCCTGCCTCCATTTCTGTGTTTTTTAAAGAGTCCCACAGATAGTCATTTTAAAGAGAATAATTTTTCCCTAATTTATTTGCTTTGCAAATTTGAAATTTTCCAAGGACTACGTTTGCTTAAAGGGGAGTATAGTAAACCGCCAGGCCCGCATTCTGCTTGACACATCTGCTGTGTGTGTTTGATCTGGGCAGGGCCCAGCTGGAAACCAGAGAAATAGAGGCAGGGGTAGAGGACCCCAAAACAAAGGGCACACGGGTTTCTAGGCTTTTTCAGGTGTGTCCTCACAAATGCTTATACATTTCCCCAAGCCCAGAACTTCATTACTTGAAATCACAGGGCCCACGTACACTGAAAGTGTGTCTTAGACTTGTGATGAAAATGAGGAAATAGTTTTCCTAAAATTGTCAGGTCACCGGGAAGACTTTTGGCATGAATACCTGTCACACCAAAGGGCTGCTCTTGATGATGAGAGCCTGGAAAGGCTGTAATCCACCCTAATGTTGCATAGACTTTCTGGGATTCGGATTATCCTTATGTAAAATGGGAATAATGATGACTATCTTCTTTTCCTCCCATAACCATGGCGAGGGTCAAATGAGGGTATTTATATGTCAAAGAGCTTTATAAACTCTGAAATAGTCTGTGCAAACGGGAGCTGCTGCTACATGGTTGTAAGACATGGTGAGTGTGGCAGGAAAACGTGACTCCTTCACGACTGCTGGGACCACTGGCCTTTGGGGAGAACCCAGAAGTTTGTTAGTGGTTCTACTTTATAATCAACTTGCAGGCAGCCCTGTTCTGCCCTCCTTCTTCCTTCTCCCTTCTGCTACTCCCAGAAACACAATGCAAAGATTTATCTTTCTGTCTTGGCTACTGGGTCCTAGAGTACTTAGCCTAGCCAGGGTCACAGGGTTTACCGTGAGCTCGGGCAGACTGTCTAGTGTGTACAGAGGAATCACGGAGGTCAGCACCACAGCCAGGCCCCATCATTGTTCTGGCCCCATGGTTCAATGGACAAGCTAATGTGGCCTATTCAGGAGGGTAAAGCATGAACAATAGAAGCAAATCTCTGCCTGATGTGTTCCCAAGAGGCAAAGTGCTGGCAGGATTTTCCCTGAAAGCTAATCAATTCCAGAACCACCCAACCAGGGTGCTGTGACCCATGGTTGCTGACTCATAAAGGGACACATTGGTGTTAGGGAAACGGGACCAAAGTGAAAGGAAATGAGATTGTTTAGCTGAGATAAGAGAAAATCAAGGGGGCAGCACAGGTCTGGCAGCAATAGAGTGGGGAGCTTCACTTCCCTTTCTGTGCCAGCAGCTACCCTCCTGCTGGGTTTCCTGTACCCCACTGCTGCCAGCTCTCCCCAGCCTCCTCCCTTCTACCTGTTCTCAGAAAGGACCTTATAAAGTCAATTGCAGACACATAAGTCATTGATCATTAAAGCAGGGAGTGCCTAGAGAAACCTTTAGCCAATCTGTTTACTGTCAACAACTCTTCTTATGCCTCCTCTTTCAGGGATTCCATATTTGGACAACTCTAGAATAACAACTGCCTTTGTTCAGTACCTGCTCCTTTGGGTCATTCACTGGGCTAAGAACGTTTTCCTTGCTACCTCATCTGATGCTGGGAAATAGGCACAGCTGCTTCTATTTTACATGTGAGAAAGCTAAAACTAAGAGAGGTGTGTTTACCCCAAATCCTACAACTAGCAAGTAGGAGAGCTAGAATTCACGTTGGGTCTGTGTGGCTTCAAGGCCCCTGCATGCCACCATCACTTAAGAAGAAATATCTCATGTTCCCAGCATTTGTACTTCTAGGTAGACATCCAAGAAAAAGGAAAATAACATATGTCCAGATAAAATGTATACAGCAGTGTTATTCAGAATGGCCAAAAGGTGGAAATAACTCTGATGTCCAGCAACTGTTGAATGGATTAGCATTTTGTGGAAATGTGGAACGTTCACGTAATGGAGTATTTTTTGTATAAAAAAGAAAGAAGAAACAACACGTGCCACGACACCCATGGACCTTGAAAATATTTTGCTAAGTGAAAGAAGCCAGTCACAAAAAGAGCACATATTTTAATATTTCATTTACATGAAACTTCCAGAATAGGAAAATACATAGATGCAGAAAGTAGACTAGTGGTTACTCAGGACTGAGGAGGTCAAGAGATAGACAAAGCAGTAATCCCTGGCCTAAAGGAGACTGGTTTTCTTTTTCAGGTGATGAAAATGTTCTAAAATCACCTGTGGTGATGGTTGCACATAACTTTGAATATATATACCAAAACCACTGAAATGTATAGGACAAAAAAGTGGGTCATGTGACATGTTCATTTTATCTCAATAAGGCTATTAATATTGAGAAATATTGGTTCAGGACCCATAGCCCAGTGGTTACGGCGCCAGCCATGTGCACCAAGGGTGACAGTTCGAACTCTGCCCAGGCCAGCTAAACAACACTGATAACTGCAACAACAAAAAAAATAGCTGGGCATTGTGGCGGGTGCCTGTGGTCCCAGCTACGTGGGAGGCTGAGGCAAGAGAATCGCTTAAGCCCAAGAGTTTGAAGTTGCCGTGACCTGTGACGCTACGGCACTCTACTGAGGGCAACATAGTGAGACTCTGTCTCAAAGAAAAAATATTGAAAAGAAAATGTCTCATGCTATGATTGACAAGTTACTGTGGTTCTGTCTCTTGAAGATGGAGAAGCAGAAGTTGCATGGTACAGAGGACAAAGTAAGAGCTTAGACAAGTTGGTCGGCCTTTTTGAATCCTAGTTGCTGGGGCAAGTAAGCCCCATCTCACTAAGTTATTGCAGTGTATGGGAAAGCCCCCAGCACCTCTGGTTGTAAAACTGCCTGACTTTGAAGTTTGAGGCTTGAGTGAAGAAGTAAAGGTGGGAGGTGTCTGTGGACAGAGAGGTTTCTCTTACACTAAAGTCCCATCCTCAAGGGATCTTTCTTTCCTGTGTGTGTCAGAAACTGGTCAGCCAAAAAGTTGGAAGGAGAGCTTGGTGATTAGCTGCCCTCTGTCCCCTGAGAGACCCCAGAAAAGAGGAACCAGGTAGAAATTAGAAAACAAGGGGGAGTTGTGTGAATTCTAGGGACAACCCTCCTGGCTTTGGAAACAGCCGCGAGCTAGGGCTGGGGGTGAGGCTTATGGGAAGACTAAGAGAAAGCCAAGCTCTTAAGATAATAAAAACACTGCTCTTTTTCAAGGTATAGGATGGCTTGGATCATTGTGATGTATTTCTTCCCAGCTATGACACATCTGCCAAAAATGCAGAGATGCTTTTCTGAAAACAACTGAGGGACAGAAAGAGGTATTAAAAAAACTAAGCAAGTGGAAAATAAAACCAAAAGACTCAAACAATTTGGTAATAGAAGTACTTAGTAGGAAATGGTCCTAATGTAGTAACCACGGTGGTAAAGTACAGTCGATCCACATTATCTCAGAGATTCCATGTTTTTGAATTCATCCACTCACTAAAATTTATCTGTAGTCCCCAAATCATTACTCATGGTACTTTTACAGTTATTCGTGGGTATAAACAGAGCAGTAACAACTCTGAGCTATCTTGTATGTTCCCAGCTGAGGTTGAACAAATGCTTTGCTTTCTTGTTTCTGCTCTCATGCTGTAAACAAGTGTTCTTTTCACAGTTTATTTAGGGCTACAGCAAAGAAAATAATTTTATGGTTGGGGGTCACCACAACATGAGGAACTGTATTAAAGTGTCACAGCATTAGGAAGATTGAGAACCACTGATTTAGGGCCATGTTTTCTGCATTGTTTTGCTCGTTGTAGGTACTGTCACTGTTTAAAGTCGCCCCCAAATGTGGTGCTTTAGGACTGCCTAGTGTTCCTAAGCATAAGAAGGCTGTGATATGCCTTACTGAGAAAATGCATGTTAGCTAAGCTTTAGGTATGAGTTGCAGTGCTATTGGCCATGAGTTGCATGTTAATGAATCAACAGTATATATTAAAATGTTTTTAAACAGAAACACATATGAAAAAAGGTTATGTATTAATCAGTAGACTTTAGTTATGACCAGAGACTCACAGGAACCTAACTCAATAGTTTCTGTAGAATAGTTTCTGTAGGAGAATAGTTCAATGTTTGCCTTTTGGCCTGGCGTGGTGGTTCACACCTGCAATCCTAGCACTCTGGGAGGCTGAAGCAGGTGGATTGCTTGAGTACATAGGTTTGAGACCAGTCTGAGTAAAAGCAAGACCGCTATCTCTACTAAAAATAGAAAAACTGAGGGAAGAGTATCGCTTGAGCGCAAGAGTTGGAGGTCACTGTGAGCTTTGATTCCACTGCACTCTACCCAGGGCAATAGCTTGAGACTCTGTCTCAAAAAAAAAAAATGCTTTTTAACTGTGATGTCCTTATAGAATGTAATTATAGAAAATAATGAAAATTAACTATATCTGCTATGTATTTTTTCATACATTATCTTATTTTAATGCCCACAAAGTTGTGCTATCTTAGGAAATTGAGGTTATACCTGTTGGATTATGTGAGGTGGAGCCAACATTTGAGAGTGGCAGGATTTGAATCCATTTCTGTCTAATTCCCCAGAGAGGAAGGAAACGCTCTAGGAAAAAGTGGCTTGTTGTCCCTATCAGGGATGGCCGAAGAAAACAGGAAAACTGGGCTTAGTCAAGAACAGTATAAATTGGAGAAAGGGAGATGAAAGGACTGAACGTAATCCTCGAAATGTAGTGTGCACTGGTCAGGCTCTAGGTAAGACGGTGGGGAAGGAACAAAGTGCAGTCAGCAAGCGTGGTGAAGACTCTGGGAGTCAACACAGCAAGAGAGAAATGATGGAAAAAACAGGAGCCAGCCAGTGTAGAAACGCCAGCATGGAGGCCAGCAGTGTGATCTCCAAACCTCAGAACAGCCATCTCATGGATGGAGAACTAAATGGAAAACAAAATGAGGACTTGCGGGCTGAAAATTGTTAGGGGACTTGAGGGTCATGGTCTAGGCTTCCCGGTTTGGTGAAAATAAAAATAAATAATTTTTTTTTTTTAAAGAAAATTTCAGGGCATAGATTTTGGCTCAATGTAAAGGGAAGTTCATGATATTTAGAGCTGTCCTGCAAGCCAAGCTGTCCTACAAGATTGAAAACTGGCAGTCCACAGGCCACATCCAGATGCAAGCATCTTTTGTTGGCTCATGGTGTTTTTTTAAAAAAATGTATTTAAAAGCCTTCTGTGGGGCATCTGCCCTCATTTCCACAGCTTGTACCACCCCCTGTGCTCTTAGCTCCATGTCATTCCTGTGTAACTTGCTTTGTCCTTGAAATAGGGTTGCCAGGCTTAGCAAATAAAAATGCAAGATACTGTTAAATTCTAGTATCAGACAAGTGACAATTTCTTGGTATAAAGATGTCTGATGCAATACTTGGGATATACTTTATACCATGTTTGTGTTTATATTCCAATACTTGCATGTACTAATGCTGCCCTACATTTAATCTGGCAACCCTTCCTGGGAGGTTACAAATGAAAGCCCTAAGGTTGTATTTGTAGACGGTGGGCCCCACATTTGGGAAATATTAAGACACTTGTCTCAGAGGATGCTTGTGATGGAAACAGGGATAAAATGGTTTAAGGATGCCCTTGCCTTGATTTCTTGAGATCTCCTATTTCAGAGGAATGAAACAATAGAAGGTGGGAGAGAGATGACTCTAAATTATCAGGTGGTGTTCTGGGTGTGGTTGACAGGTGGGACACTGGCTTCTTGTTCTAACCACAGAATGGTCTACCAAAAGAGTTTGGATTGGTGGATGAGGACATAAAGTAGTTTTGACCTCTAATCTCATTTGCTAGTAAAATTCCTTTTAAGCAAAAGTTGATTTGTATGTCTGCAGCTGGGGAGAATGCTGGTGATGTCTTTCTGGATTAGGGCATGAACTAAGAGTCATGTAACACCCTAAAATGATAATTCTGCTTTTATCTGTCAAAGCCATCTTCTGCTTCTCTGAAACTGTGGTTAGTCATCCTGACACTTCTTGTTTTCCTATACCGCTGCCAGAACTGCTTGTTTTGAACAGATTGTGACCGACTCACTAAGGAACATGGCAGCAGTTGACATGTGAAGAGACTGATACTAACTCTGTTAACACAATCTCGGTTATTTAAGTGGAAAATGAGTGCAGGATCTCTGACATTACTTACAGAAACTGCACCCCTAAAACTAAGTATCAATAGTCTTTGGTCGTCTGCTAGGCTTTTGGCGTCCTCCCACTAGCCTCCAGGGAATTAGAATGTCTGCGTTTAATGGAACTCAAGAGAGCATTTGGGACAACTCTTTCATTTAAGGAAAGGGGAACACAGTGGAGTGACAAGGTCCAGAGCTCTCTGCACCTCATATTTTTCCATTTCTTCTTTTCAGAGATTCCTGTGTCAGGAGCCTCCAGATCTTAAACAAGGGACTTCAGATGACTGATGGCTCCACTGTTTTCAAATAACCTGTTTTACCTATCATTCTTGATAAGTATTCCTTCTCCTCAATCAGACATTCAGAAGGACCTTGCCCTTTTCACCTTACACATTCTTTAAGGTCTTGTACGTAACACTATATGCACAGAACTCCAGCCAATGCATGTAGAATGACTGTGCTAGAAATAAGGAGACAAGAACAATGGCTTCAAAATCAGAAATATCCTGGACCAAATCCTGGCTCCTCCATCCACCAGCTGGTAAATTTGGATAAGTTTTTTATTTTTTAATTTCAATGTCTCAGTTTAAGAGAAAGTAGAGTGATGTAGGCACTCAATAAAGACAGCAGTTATTACTGTGACTGTTGAATTAATAATGTAAAACATAAGCAGAAAGAACCACTACATGGCAGTATGATTTTCTAACCTTTTAATGTGATCTCACTTTGTTTGGCACAAAGATCTACCTGGTAATCTGATGGATGGGTTGCTCTGTGTAACTGCCCACTGTGGCAGACGCTACATTGCTGGTCCCTAAAAGCATTTAAGGAGAGGCGTTGTAGTCAGCAGTGGGATGCATGCCAACTGTTTTATTTATGATGCCTATTTGGACCAAAAGGCCAGCCAGCATTTGGGCCCCAGGAAGTCGCCAATGGCCCCATTCACACCATTACTCCACAAGGCGGCGGAAAGACTGGACAGCTGGGGAAGCTGCACCCCAATCGACGGGCTTCCGAAACTCCTTCTTCTCCAGGAGGTACTGCCTGCCGCGGAAGTTGGGTAGCTCGTAGAAAACCCAGACACCCTCCAGCACCTTACAGGAGTGGATCTCTCGCAAGTGAAACTGCTCCATGATGGAAGGGCAATCTTCAGTGGTTTCATACATCTGACCATTAAAATCCCCTTTCTCAAAGATCTGAATCTTATACTGGCCTCCACTAGGCTGGAAAAACACAAGAGGAAATAAACAGCAACCATTATGGAAATCACCAGCAGGTTAAGAACTTAGAGAACAATGTGGTTCAGAATTTACTACCTTGAAAGCTAGATGACCTAAACTATTTCTACTGTGTACTACCTAAAACAGCTTTATATTTTTAATTATTGTGAGTACACAATAATTACATATCTTTATAGGATATGTGTGATGTTTTGATATACACATACAATGTGTATTAAATCAGGGTAATTGGGGTATCCATCAACTCAAGCATTTATCATTTCTTTGTGTTAAGAACATTCTAATTCTCCTCTTTTAGTTATTTTAAATATACTTTAACTTACCATTGATTATAGTCCTATTATGCTATCAAATATTGTTCATTCTATCTAATTAACACTACATTTTGGCACCCATTAATCATTTCCACTTTATCCCTCTTCTCCACTACTCTTTCCCACCTCTGATAACCATCATTCTACTGTTTCCATAAGATCAATTGTTTTAATATTTAGCTCTCACATACGAGTGAGAACATGCAAGATTTGTCTATCTGTGCTTAGCTTATTTTATTTAACATGATGTTCTCTAATTCCATCCATGTTGTTGCAGATGGCAGATCTGATTCTTTTTTATGGCTATATAATTTTTTATTGTGTATGTATACCGTACTTTTTTATTCACTCATCTATTGGTGGACACTTAGGTTGATTCTCATCCTGGCTCTTGTGCATAGTCCTGAACAACTGATTTTTAATAAGAAAAAATTATCTCCTTGAAATACTCAAGAGGCAGAGACAGTGCCATAGAAATAATTAATGTATTCAGTCCTGTGAACTGATCTAAGATGTTATTTAAGCCTCAGCAGCCAATAAAACACAGCCAACCAGTAAGAGATAGGAAAACTTCAAAAAAGCTTTCCCATGGAATCAAGAAGGGGAAAGGGAATGGGAGGAAGGGAAGAAGGGCGAGGACGTGAGCAAGTCCCAGACTTACCAGGTGAACAGCTCTGCAAGAGCTGAGGCGGTCGTTGAGGCCCATCCAACGCTGGTACTCAGGGTACTCGCCCTGAGGTAAGATGTACACGTATCCAGCAAAGTTGGGCCTTTCATACACAGCCCAGGTGCCTCCTTCCACTCTAATGGAGTTGCAGCGACTCAGGTAAGTGTGGAAGTCTGCACAGTCGCAATCACAGTCATAGCGGCGGCCTTGAAAATTTTTGTCTTCATAGAAAGTAATCTGAAGTACAGGCAAACAAAGAACATTGAGGGGTTTGTGACTGAAGGTAGCTTTATTCCCAAATAAAGTAAAAATTAGTAACATATTGCTTCCTTTAGAAATTTCCTTTCTCTTCAATTTTAAGGAGAAAATATATTAGAGTTCTACCTCACCTCACAAAATAAGCTTCTGGCCGACAACTTTTGTTGTCAAGAACAGGAATGAGTACTTTCTGAAAGCTTAGCGTGAAGCAAGACAGAAGAGTGCTTTAATGCCACAGATAACACAGCAGTTTCAGACTCAAGTCTTCCGTTATGCCCTACAGCTCTCTATACTTACATTATATTAGAAATTATCCATTTCTATGGCTATCCCTCCTACCAGACTCCTGTTAGATTTCTCTCAGGGGCAAGGACAAAGCCTTATGTAAGCTAAGGGTCCTCTGTGCCCAGCACTTGACAAGCCCCCAGTGTTTGATGAAGATGAGTTTCAAATGCAGAAATTCCTGCTAGGTGATACATAATGAAAAATAAAACATAAACCTTAGCTTTAGAGAGATTACTTTAGATGGATTTAAAGCATATACATAGTAAAAAATACACATTATATTCTGGATTAGTTTATTACCAACAGAGTAGTTGCAAAGAAACAAAAGCAAGAATGCTCTTTTTGGTTTTTTGGTGGTTTTTTCAGACAGGGTCACCCAAGTGGGAGTGTAGTGGTGTCATCATAGCTTACTGCAACCTCAAACTCTTGAGCTATAAGAGATCCTCTCCCTAAGCCTCCCCAAGTACTGGGACTACAGGTGTGAGCCAAGGTACAGTATCAAGAAGAAAGGCCAAAAAAAAAAAAAAGAAGAAGAGAGGCCTTTTGGGGGTGACTAAGTCAAAAGGGCAGAGCCATTATGATAGGGTTGGTGACCTTATTAAAGTATTAAAGAGATGGGAGGGGGCGGTTCAGCCCCTTTGCCCCTCTGCTCGGCCAGGAATGCTCTTTACTTCATGTTCTTATGGACTTTCTACCACAATGCCTGGGGTCTCTGATGGCAGCCCTGGGAAACTAAAAATAAGAAGGCTGGGCTCCACAGTTAGCCTTACAACCTTAGTCAAGTTCCCTCTCTGGGCTTCAGCTTCCCATTTTGTCAAATGCAAGGACCAGATTGGAACCCCTGGCTATAAAACAAAATTCAAGGGCTTTTCTGGTTGAAATAGGGGATAGAGTTTCTGGGAACTCCTAAAGATTCAAGAAGCAGTTTCTGCAGACCACTATAAAAACTACAAATGGACTACAAAGTTTATTCCTTGTTGCTCAGTAATTCCACAATGTAAGATCAACGCTAGGTTATAATTTAAAACCACCACTGCCAGGCGTTGAGTGGTTAATTCTCTAGCATTATGCTGCCACCTTGTGGCTGGTTTGCTTTTTGGATTTTAAAAGTAGAAAACCAAGTGATGAAAGGAGCCCAGCTGGGTAGAATCTGGGTAGGTATTTTCCAGGGGCAAAGAAAAAGAGAGAAGTCTATTTAAAAGATTAAAGAAGTGAAAGAACATGACCCACTATAGGTAGTTCATTAAGGCTAGTACATACTAAATATGTGAAGTGTTAGAATAAAGCCAGGAAAATGACAGGAATCAAGCTAAAATTACTTTGGTGATTATTTGAGAGTTCTACGTAATGGTCTATGCCTGGAAATAGAGGGCTGCCATCCATGAGCTCAGTGTGAGATGATGAGGGCCAACCGAAAAGCCACTTACCACATGAATTTGGAATTCGGTGACAAATTAGATGTAGGGAATGAAGACAGGCATGGAACCTCAGTTCACAAATGAAGTGGGGGATGCGGGGGCGGGGTTGAAATCCCAGCACTACTGCTTACTTGATATGTGACCTGGGGCAGGGGATTGAAACTTTCTGTAAAGCTCATTTGCAATATGGGCTAACAGTTTCTACAGCTGAGAGAAGTTCTGAGAGTCCAACCACATAGTATTGATAAAGAATACTTGGTTTAATACCAGACTTCATAACTACCAATTAGCTTTTGCTACAATTGTTACAGATAAGGAAGTGACTTGCCTAAGGTCATATTTTCAAGAACCTAAGGTCACTAGCTAGTTATAAATTGGTAGCAGGCAAGCCAGTGACTGCAGAGCAAAACTCCCAGTTTCCTGGTTCGTAATTTGTGGCTCACTTTCTTTTCTTTTCCCGTCTACCTGCACAGCTAGCTCCGTTTAACATGACCACATTTACTCTCTTAGATATGCTATGGAAAATGAGGTTAATATCACCTATTTTACTTCGTGGTTTCTCACACTTAATGTCCCCTGCCCATTTGCTTGACTCATTAATGTCTGAGAAGTGGAAACACACACCATGTTCAGTAAGCTCACCGGATGTTCACCCTCCCAAGAGACCAGCCAACCATTGAAGGTTGAAAGAAAGCACTTGTCCTGTTGCTGTGGAATCATTACTGAGCTCCAAGACCAAGCTCTCCTTTCAGCTCTTTCCAAATCTCAGAGACAGAGAATGTTGCACCTAGCTATACTCAATTTCTATACGTAGAAGAACCATCAAATCCACTCTATTGTCAGCTAAGAGGTTTTAACTCTTGGGGAAAAAAAAATTGCAGAGAAGACTAAGACTTGTACAGGTTTTCCTAGAAATGATTACAAAGTTTCCATCATTTTGCAGTTTATAGTTTTGAAAAAATAGCCTACTAATCCAATGCAGCAGAAAGAGAAATGTCCTCAGTATCCCAGAGGTAACAAAAACATACTTAGTAAAAATCCATTCCTTCCACCAAGCCCATATCTCCTCTGATTACACTGCTAGCATGATAGTGAGGAAGGGAAAAGCAGTGACAATGAGAAATAACTGTCTCTTTGGCCTAGCAAACAAAACTTACTTAACTTAATAAAACAACTCTGCTACAAATGACAGAGTCACTGTTACTACTCTGAAAATCTTTAAAAGAAAAAGATGTTTTCATTTGCCTGAGACAGTTATGTAACAGCCTTCCCTCAGGCATGTGGATATCACTCTAAGAACTTCAAATTCTTTTTTAGTGTGATTTGCATGGCATATTTTCAAGAACCTCAGACATTTATTTATCTCCCCAAACCTTCTGCATGACAAATATGATTATTAGTTGTTTTCCAATGGAAAAGAAAATCAGGTACTAAACAAGTATGGAACAAGTTCAAGGTGTCTTCTGACATGACACAATGGGAAGCACACACATCATCTATGCAGCTTTCTTGCCAAAGATGTTTAGTCTGAATCCAAACATGAGGAAATAATCAGAGAAATCTAGACTGCAGGACTTTCTAAAAGATACCTGGCCTAGATTTTTAAAAATGTCCATATCTCAAAAAACAACAGTAACAAAAGAAAAGGTAGGGGGATTGCTGTCGATTAAAGATGCTAAAAATATTAAAAGAGGCTAGAGACATGACAACCAAATGTAACACATGATTTTTGACTGGATCCTACATTAGGAGAAAAACCAGCCATGAAGCACATTTCTGTGGACAATTGGAGGAGATTTAAATATGGTTTTAATATTAGGCATTATATTTATGATAAATTTGGGTGACATGATAATGATAATAATGTTTATACTGGGAAATATCCTTATTTTTTAGGAAATACATGCCTAAATATTTGAGGCAAAAGTATAGGAAAAGTCTGCTACTTATTGCCAAATGATTTAGTAAAAAAAAGAGAGACCAAATATGGCAAAATGTTAACAATTGGAGTGAAGGATATACAAGCACTCATTCAACGTTTCTTTCTTATTCTTTCAGGAGTCCATGGGTTTTAAAATTTTCAGAGTAAAAGTTGGAGGAAAAGCTAGGGACCAGTTGTGCCTTATACCCACTGGTCAGTAGAAAAGCTAAAAAGAAAATGAAGATATAATTCCCTCATTCCCAAAGTCCTGCCTGGGTGATCTATTTCCAAACCAGTGCTTATGAGTCAAATATTTTACAGACAAATTTCCTAAAGTAAGGGAGCATTTTATTTAGAGAAAGGGTAAGAATAACCACTTGAATGAAGGAGATATTTAGGATTTTGTCACGTGATTGGCTCATCCACCTTGGCTAGTTAGAATATTAATGGTTAGGGCTAAATTTCACAGAACAAATTTTTAGGTGACTACCATAAGTTTTCTATTCCATACAATCTTCATCAGCATGTCTTATTCCTGTGGAGATTCACAGAATATTAGTTGCTAGAAGGCAGAAAGATTAATCCTGAATAAAGTGTTTGGAAAATATTAATAAACATTTCTGCATCTTCTCACTTAATTCCAGATCTAACCACTACGATACTCACCTTCAGGCAAAACTTTTCTCTGTGTTCTTTTCAATCTCTCATTAAGTGAAAAGTGGGTAGGCTAAAAACCAGTATGACCATTTACTTACCTTGGTTCCAGTTTTAGACATTTTTGGTGCATAGGTTGGTTTCCCCAGTGCTGAAAGAAATTCAGGAATAGCTACAGGGAGTTAGAGGCACAGTGACATTTATACTGCGCTGGTTTCAAATTAAACAGTTGCTTAGTCATGAGAATAGGATCCAAAAATTGAGTCAGTCATTTCGAGGCTATTGATGGTTTCTAGAAAAAACCAATTGGGATTATGAAATAAAAGAAAGCTTCAGTACCCCCTTTAATGCTTACCAAGCCCTGCTGTATTATAGACTTTGCTGAGTCAAGATACCAAAACCCAGCCTAAGTTTTAAAAATTAAAAAACAAAATGTTCTTCTTCCCTGGGCTATTTTTTTTTTTTTTTTTTAGCATGCAGCCTCTTTGAAATTTCTAATGTCTTTTTCCTTGAACAAAGCTTAAGGAAATAAGAGTCAAAGGACCACTCTCTATTTCTGAACAGAACTGACATGTTCCTAAGGCAAAAAAAAAACCTTACATGACAACTAAAGGCAATGCATGATCTTGTGTTTGGGGTGTGGTGTAGGAAGTCACTACAGAGGACATTGTTGGGATAGTTAGAAAAAAATTAATGTGGACCATATGTTAGAGAATACTATTTTTTAGCTTCTTGACTGTGATCATGCCCTATGACTAGGTAAAAGAATGTCTTTGTTTTTAGGAGATGCATGCCAACATATTCAGAAACGAAGGTCCAAGATGTCTGCAATCTACCCTTACACTGTTGAATAAAAATAAAGTAATACTGTTTTATATTCAGAGGGCAGTAAAGTCAATGTAGCAACATGTTCATAACTGTGAACGCAGATAGAGTATATGGGAGTTCACTGACCTATTCTGGTAACGGTTCTTTAAGTTTGAAATTCTTTCAAAATACAAATTTAAAAAGAAAGAGTTCTAATCACAAGAAGGGTGTCATAGTATGTAGAGACACAAAATTACTGTGGGACTCCTGAATTTGTAAAGGTTTATCAAAGTCCAACTTGCCACCCACTAGGTGGTCTTTCTCCACCATGATATCATATTGGGACATGTTCAGAGAATATTGTTTGGTCATTAGTACATCTCTGACTTTAGGAAAGAGATTATATCTTATATAAACTCAAGAAAACACCAAATCAACTCTTCTCCATTTTAATTTCTTGGTCAACTATATTCTTCTCAAAAGTCCCATTTTCTCATCTTTCAATGAACAAAGCTCTTCAGCAACTATTTTTATAAATTGGATACCTCCAAGATTTATTATGGTCAATTCAGAAAATGGTGAATGTGCTTTGACAAGGAGAAACTGTTGAGGAAACAGTGTACTATCTAAATTTTATAAAATTTAAAGAAAGTATCTGATTAATACCATTAATTTTATTATTAAATAGTAATTTCCAGAATATACTTCTGTAACTCTAGCATTTATTTGGCAATACTCTGCTTGTTTGAATTTCATCTTAAAATAAAAGCTATGACAACTTCAATTAGAATTAACAAACATTCTGAGAGATAATTTTTACTTAGAAATATAAGAGCAAGCCCTTTTTGATATAATTACTAATTAATGGTCAGTGAGTATATGAAACAATGTTTATTAGTGATCTGATTCATTTCACTAATTTGATAAATACTTTCCTTTATATATATGATAAAGAGCTTTCCTTTTATATTTGATAAAGAGCTTTCCCAATCAAATGTAAACTTTACTTTGATATGTCACAGAATGACATTGGAAACCTTTTCCAAAATTAAAACTTAATCTTTTTTTCAAAAGAAAAAAAAATTACTCTTTAGTTCATTTATTGAAAATGTGAAACAAAATGAAAAATAAAGATTTTTACACATTTTCATTAAGCGTCATACTTTAAGGACTAAGATATCTTCATATAAAATTTTCTACTACATTTATGCACCAATAAATCATACTTTCATTCCAATTATTTTTTAAAAGGAGTAGCAATTTCCTGTAAATAGTTACAAAGAACTATAAAACTCTTATTTAACTCTAGAAAGGATGAAATCCTTTCATCATAAAACTTAAAATATGCAGTAGACTTGCAAATCTACAATCACTTTAATATTAACATATATACAATAAGACTGCCTTCATCAACTTTTTCACTTTGGCATCAAGAAGATGGGTCTTCAGATATTCTATAAATAATATCTTTATACGAAAGTCAAAAGTTTAGCTAAAATTCAACCTAAACAGTAATAAATGAATATGGAAAGAAAATCAAAGAAAGGTCTTAAATAAGAAGAAGTCCCAATATCT
>CAUYRH010119194.1:0-26941 GCA_963574655.1 Perodicticus potto
CCAAAAAAAAAAAAAAAAAAAAAAAAAAAAAAGAAAGAAAAGAGTGAGAGAGAGAAAGAAAAGCCTGAAAAAGGAATTGGGCAGGTTTAGGTTTTCAAATCCTGACTCTGCCACTTCCTAAGTATGACATTGGTCAAGCTGCTTAATTATGCTAATTATATTTATTAATTTTGTTGTCTATAAGTGGCAATGGTAGTTTAGAATGCACTAGTTTGTCATGAGGATTACATGAAATAATTCATAGCTCAGTGCTCAGCATAGAATAAGTGTTCATTAAATAGAAACTTTTTTCTATTATAGGTCGGAAAATGGAACAATCTTCCATCCTAGAGTGAGGAAGAGGGAGATTTTACTCATTCTTTAATTTCCTACCTTAAATGTCTCAGGGAGCTGCTTGTTCATATATGTACAATATTACTAATTTGGGTTTCAGAGAAATCTATAATTCTAGTCTGGTTTATGTAGGCTGGTTCAGATATGAAACATATGAACAATTCTCATTAATTAGTGAAAAATATCCTAATATAAAACAGTTGGAATCAGCAGACCTCAAGATTGGGGGGCAACTTTGAGTAAACCTTAGTAAAGTGGCTTTAGGAGGCAGATAGTGGTAGGAAGGGTATTCAGTGAATCATGTAAGCCCGGTAATAATCCTACACAGGAAGCCCTAACACACACACTTGATTTCCCTACAACTCACACTTACAGATGGAGGCTATTACAGTAAGTCCATAAGTTACAAACATTCAACTGCTGCATGACTTGCACTTACGAACAGAGGCTTTCCGATAGGTAAATGTACCTGTTCCAACTTATATACCAATTCAACTTAAGAACCAACCTACAGAACCACAGAACCTATCTCATTTGTAACTTGGGGGCTCCCTATACCTTACTACTGCTACAAAACATTTTTAGAACTATAAGTGAATATAATCTTCACCAAAGCCTTACCAAAATAGGCGTTTTTACCATACTCATTTTACAACCCCAGGAAAGTAAACTTAAGATAGGTTAAGTAACTTGCCCTAGGTTTCACTGCTTCTAAGCTGTGCAATCAAGGTGAAGCCGGAGTCCCCACATTGGAGTAACACACAAATCCTCATTACCCCATAATTTTCTATGCTTGTCTGCAAGTGTGAGTTTCAAAATGAACTCTGGAATTACTTTCTCCTTTGACATTAATGCTATTTTGCACCCATTATTTTCTGCCTTCTTGCAAGCCTTAACTGTTTGATGAATGAATGATCTAACATTGGCTTTTTTACGTCCGTGAATTTGGGGCTTCATTTTATTAGTTAATTCGCTTTAAAAGTTATAGCTTGACATTATGCTCACTATTTCCTAAGAGGAAGGAAGTGAAAGATACTAATGCTGGTAATTGAACACATGTTACTAAGTTTCCCATTTTTAAAATTAAAATCCAAACAAATAAAACTTTGTAGTCAGCTATTTAGTAACTCAAAGGGCCTAAATGTTCAGATCAAAACCGAAGGGTCAACTAGGTTGACAACCAAACTGGACCTTCCCCTCCCCCATACTTCTAGCTAGTTTTTAGACAAACTGCCAAGTGGCAAATCCCACTGGTAGCCCTTTAAAAAGGTAATTGATATCTATGTAGACATAGCAATTAACCTTGACCAAACTTGTCTGCTCTGGGGGCTCTACAATTCATTTTGAGAACAGGGAGGTGAGACTTCTGACTGAAACAATCTCAATTTCTGGCCTTATTTACTTACAAAAAATTCATTTTCAGGGCCTGAAAAGTTTTTCCTTATTGTAATGCATACCTGAAAAAATGGTATTATTTTGTTTGAAAAAGTTTCTTATGCAAAATACTGAAGGAACAAGCCCTAGATCCCAAGTACATACACTTTGGCAAGGAAAACAATAGATTCTTTTTTATCATATATTAAAAAAGGACATATGACCACATAGCAAGGCTTCTATAAAAATGCCTAATTCCAGTATAATGATTCTTTACCTTTTCCTCATTTAATTCTCAACCAATAGGATTATATAATCTATAATCTATGTATGTATATAGATTAAATATAGTACATTTTATATAGTATATAGACTATATATCATACAAATTCATAAAACACACATATATATAATACAAAATATATATTATGACTATGATGTGAGTAAAGAGGCTAAAAATTATAGTGAACAGGGTAATCTACATTCAGACTTCCATTAATTAGAGGAATTATTCTCATTTCATTCTTTTCTTGCCGATGTCTTTGTGTACATTTTTGTGTTTTGCATGGATGCATTTTGGCGGAGGTGAAAGACAGGGGAAGAAAAATGGAGGTGAGAAGGAAAGTGAGAAAGAAAGGAATAGAAGACTTGGCTCTATTCCCGAGTTAGTGATTTCATTTTCTTTGCTACCTAATATGACTTTATTCTCTTAGTTTCTTAACCTATAAAATAAGCTCATAATATATACTCTGTTTATTTTCTATTTTTTTGATGACAATCTCATGCATCCACTCATCCACCCACCCATCCCTTCACCCATCATCCATTCATCCATCCTTTCCTTACTTTATACCATGTATTTGTTTAGATGTTAGGGCCGTCAGGCAGAAATATAAAGTCTCTGCTTTCATGTAGTGTACATACTAGTGGTAGAGAGGTCAACTATAAATAAATAACCAAGTAAATGGTATGTCAGTTGGTAATAAGAGCTATAAGAAAAAAGAAAGCAGGGTAAAGGGATAAGTGATAGGTGTGGGTGAGGCTATTTTACACAGACTATCAAGGATATGTGTCTCCTCTGAGGATTTTATTTGGATTAATATGGAAAGCTAGTACCAGTTATATGTCAAGGGCAGACATAGTCTTCTGTTTTTTATTTATTTATTTATTTATTTATTGGTCTTTTGTTTCGAAATTCTCATTCTGGGCCAGGTGCGGTGATCCAGCACTCTAGGGCTCAGAGCAGTGGCTCATGCCTATAATGCCAGCACTCTTGGAGACCCAGGAAGGCAGATTGCTTGACCTCATGAGTTTGAGACGAGCCTGAGCAAGAGGAAGACCCTGTCTTTAAAAATGGCCAGGTGTTGTGGTAGTTGCCTGAAGTCCCAGCTACTCAGGAGGCTGAGGTCAGAGGATCACTTGAGCCCAAGAGTCTGAGGTTGCTGTTAGCTCTGACTCCACAGCACTCTAAGGGCAAACAATGTGTGACTTTGTCCCCCCCGCCACTCCCAGTACACACAAATCCTAACACTCTGAGAGGTTTAGGGTCAGTTGAGCTCAGGAGTTTAAGACTAGCCTGAGCAAGAGGGAGACCCAATGGCTACTAAAAATGGAAAAATTAGCTGGGTGGTGTGGGGGGTACCTGTAGTCCCAGCTACTTGGGACACTAAAGCAGGAGGATCACTTGAGCCCAAGAGTTTGGGGTTGCTATGAGCTATATCACAGCACTCTATTCTAGGTGATAGAATGAGACTCTGTCTTAAGGAAAAAAAGTAATTAAAAAAAATTCACATTCTGGCTACAGGAAAATACTATAGCAATGCAGGAGTAAAATTGGGGCAAACAGTTATTATAGAAGTCTTGGATTAGAGATAATATTAGAGGAAGTCAGACAGGGTTATATATATCCATTTTGGATGGATATACAGTGTGTGTGTGTGTGTGTGTGTGTGTGTGTGTGTGTGTGTGTGTGTGTATTATAAAATAGAAATTATGGGAGGCCACTGATTTGGGTTGAATTCTGGTACAAGGTCCCAACTGACCAACCCAAAAGGAGTCATTTATGGTAATGTTCTACATTATCAAACTGAAACCTATGATATTTATTTGTAAGGTTTGACCAGAGAAATCAGGGGAGAGATTATAGCCAAATCCCCAACAGGCCAGTTTCAAAAAACAAACAAACAAACAAACAAAACCCCAGAAAAACTCCTGGAGATTCACAGCAACCTAGTGAAAGTGCCTGGCTGACCCGAGCTGCCATGATAAAAAAGTACTCTCTCCTTTACTCTGCAGTAACTTGATGTTAACTAATCAGCTTATTGCGTCATGCTGTTTCCCCGTTCCTGCTCAAGGTACCTTACTAAAACCAACCACACTGAGTGGTGCCCCTGTTTCAAGGACTGAATGTTGCCCAGTTCATGAATTGGTAATAAAAGTCTTTGAAACTCAATTTATTGAAATCTTGTTCTTTGACAGGATATACATGCATACACATATACATGTACATGTAAATAAATAATGTAGATTTTAATAGAAGTTTAACGCACATACAAAGAGTATGCCTTGACGAGTTTTCATAAAGTGAACACACTAGTATAACCAGAAGCCAGATCAAGAAACAGATAATCACCACAACTCCACAATCTTCCTTGTCTCCCCATTTCAGGCACTTCCTGCTCCCACTGCCACAGGTAATCAGTAATCTTGAATCTAACGCCATAGATTAGTTTACCTGTTTTTGAATTTCACATAAATAGACTGATACAATATATATTCTTTTTCTTATGGCCATGTAGGGGTCATTTATATATTGTAGATATAAATGTTTTTATACAGTGTCTTGCTTCTTTCACTCAATATTATGTTTGTGGTGGAAATGTTGTTACATGCAATTGAGGTTAACTAATTCTCATTGTGGGATAGTATTATTTACATGTATGTAATACAATTTATTTATCCATTCCACTGTTGATGAACATTTGGATTGTTTCTGGATTTGGCAGGTATAAATGTAATGTGAAGAACATGTATATGTGATTCTTTTGAGTATACACTTAGTATTAGAGTCCCTGAAGCATATCATATATATTCAGCTTTAGTAACTATTGCCAAAAGGTTCTCTAAAATGAGTGCATCAATTGCACCAATACTTACTTTTTTTTTTTTGAGACAAAGTCTTGCTCTATGTAGAGGCTAGAGTGCCATGGCCTCAGCCTAGCTCACAGAAAGCAACCTCAAACACCTGGGCTCACGTGATCCTCCTGTCTCAGCCTCCTGAATAAGTGGAACTACAGGAGCCTACCACCACGCCTGGCTAATTTTTCTCTTTTTAGTAAAGATAGGGTCTCCCTTTCTTAGGCTGGTCTCAAACTCCTGAGCTCATGTGATCCTTCCATCTCAGCCTCCCAGAGTGCTAGGAATATAGGCATAAGCTGACATGTCTGACGCCAATTCTTGCTGCCCAGGGTACATGAATGTTCAGTGGCTTTACATTATTGTCAACATTTGCTATTATCTGCTGCCTCTTTAAAATAAGGGTTAGTGATATCATGTTGTGGACTTTTGTTGCTTGTTTGTCATTGAAACAGGACCTTGCTCTGTTGCCCAGGCTGAAGTACCCCTGGAGTGATCACAGTTCGCTGCAGCCTCCTACTTGTGGGCTCAAGTGATCCTTCTGCCTCAGGATCCTGACTAGCTAGGACTACAGGTGTGTGTCACTGTGCCTCACCAATTTTTTAATTTTTTTGTAGAGATGGAGTCATACTATGTTGCCCAGGCTGGTCTCAAACTTCTGGACTCAAGCAATCCTCCCACCTTTCTCAAAGTGCTAGATTTACAGGCAGGAGCCACTGCACTAGGCCTACATTGTGGTTTTAAAATCAAATCTTTAGGCCCAGAAGTATGATGAGTAAGTATATTTTGCAATTTTTGAAGATCTGTTTTTTCATACACAAACAAGGTACTGCTTTCAACTTATTTTTCTTCACCTAATGTTGGCATTTTTGGCACGATAATAAATATTTTGATGTTGAGAGTAAAACAAACCCCTCTTAGCATTAACATGGTATTCATTACCAACATGATAGTTATTGGTAAATGTTACTCACATTTCTACTTGGTGCTTAAAGCCTTAACATCCTGCCTGAAGTTTTGTTGTGTACAGCTACTTAGAAAAGACTGATTTATAAGCCACCTGATTTGCCACCACATATGTGTATAAATGATTTTAACTCAGGGACAGTTGAAGTTAGGGAGCCTATTTGTATTATAACATCTTAAGCTTTGATTAAAGGAAAGTGCTCTCAATTTACTTATTGCTTTTATATTTTACATTGAATTCCAAGAATGTCAAGAAATTTTATGTACCAATTCAACTCCTAACATTAGACCATCTAGCTCTGTGGGCACACAAAGAAAATAGTATCTTAGCCAGAATAACTGGTTCCTTCTCACTCAAAGAGGCTATAGAAATAGTGCTGAAAGTCCTATTTTCCATAAACAGTTCTCTTAGCAGGCCAGTACAGAGTTTGAAATTTTACCATTCGTGAGTCATTCCTTTCATGTAAAATCATCACAGAATCAGCCTTGTTTCACTTCACCTGGAATAAATTGAATACTCAGTTGGACTCCATAGGTATAGAAGTCATTAGGTATGGAAGCACAGTTTCAGAAATAGCTTTGGCAAGTGATAAATCTAGAGTTTATTGGTGATAAACTTCAGCAGTTATAGCTATTTGGGATTTTCCTGAGGAAATATTCCCCTCATCCTGGGAAGCAACTCAGAAGTCAGAAAAATTGGGGTTTGAATTCTGGTTCTGAAATTTATCTGTGTGACCTCTGTCAAGTCACTTAGTCTTTCTAAGCATCTGTTTTATTGTAAAATAATTATAGTGCCTGCCTTAAAGAATTGTTGAGAAAACTAAATGAGATAATTTACATATTTGATTACTTATTTTTAGTATTGCATGTAATATTTATATAGTCTATCAGTTTCTTTACTCCACCCCTTGACTTCTAACATTGCTTAATGCAACATAGCTAGCACATGCATGTATTGCAAAAGCCCAATACTATACTACTTGACTTTAAAAGGTTTAGGGATGTTTATGTATACATCATCCTTTGGAAAAAAAAGGCTTTATAGAGGACACCATTATGCTCAAAGATATCAGGATATGTATTAAATCAAAGACATTTCTTGGGTAGTAAAATACACAGACATACTTCATTTTTTCGAGTAGAGGGTAAAAACAAAACAAAACTTTAAGAAGTACTAAAAATGCCAAAAATGTTTTGGAAAATAATTTTTGAAAAGTCAACAAAAATTGTAGGATCCTTTAGCTCTCTTTCTACTTCAGAAGGCTGAATGTTCAAAGACTTGTCTTTGAAAATGAATGAAAACCAAACTTGAGATCATTACTTTAGCCTTACATTTTCTTAATCTTACTCCTATTCCAGGATTGTAGAAAAGAAAAGATACCAAAGAAATGGGTTTCTCTGTATTGTCTTTTTGTCACTTAAGATCATTTGCATAAACATATAGTACTAAGCTGTTTTTACACTCATGTCAAGAAATTTCATGCACCAATTCAAATCCTAACAGTATAATATCTAGCTCCATTTATGAAGAATCATTACCTGAATACAACATTTAACAGACAAAATTCTATCTACGCTATGCAGAGTTGTTTTTTTGGAAGTCCTCAGAATGAATTTAAAAAGCATTGGTATGTTAGGGCAATAAAGTTCTTATGTAGCAAGAGAAATTTATTTTAATGTTTCCGAATTTTGTGAGAACCTAACAACCAATGCATTGAGTAGCATTGAAGACAGAAAAAAGGAACATAAAGATACCTACAGTTTCTAAAATGTCATAATGTATAATTGATCGTGACTTCATCCTATTTTGTTCCCAGTAAGGATAAAAATAAACAAAGCATATTTTAGGAGTCAGTTCTTACACGTCCATGTTAAACACACAATCCTGCCATACTGCACTCCCGAAGACCTTTGCAGTAGTGTAAAGGCTCAAACTGTTGGTGTGTTTCCAGCGTTTGTGATGAGAAGGGTCCCCTCCTTTCTCCCCAGGAGTCAAGGGAGAGTTATCTAATCCCTGACATCTTCCAATTTTTGTAATCATAAAGAACAATCTGTCAAGGAATAAAGACATTATCTCTCTGGTTTCTGATTTCCTGACTTCTTGTTACTTTCTTCCAGGGGCCATTATAAAAGAATATTTAGCTATGTAGATCTGGCCCATGCTGGCTTTTCATTAAATCTTATGATTTTTTCTCCATCACATGAAGTCTTTACTGTTTTATAAACTCACTATCCATTCTTCATCAGGAGGTGCCGGGAAACTGATATGACACTCAATTGTTTCTGTGGCAATGACTTTTAACCACGGGATTAAAAAAAGACACTGCTAAAGGTAGAAATGATTTTCTGAAAGATGCAGGATTAGTTAACTCAAGCAATGCTTATTATAGGTCTACTGTACATTCAGTACAGTAAATATCTCTTAATCAAACAACTTAGTAAAATGTGGTATAGATTTTGGACTGAGAAATAAAATAATTTCATCATGGTTATTATCAGTTTTATCTTTGAGAACCTTCTTTTTGGATTTCTGAATCTAAATGTATTTGGCCTTCCTGTTCTCTTTTCGGAATACATACAGACTAGAAACCACAATAATATGGTTGGAAAATGTTTTCCTTATTTCCGTGCATTCTAAACTTTTTAGACTATAATGCCATCATTCTTTTTATAGGAAAAGTGCTGAGTTTCAGATGGGCAAGAATATAAGAATAAAGCATCATGTCTGCTATTATACTACGTACAAAATGTCACAGAATATCACACATATGTATTTTATAGCCACTATTCCCAGCCTATCCATTTAATTACTTTATGGCCATGCCATTCATGAGCAATATAGTCATTCTAAAATACATCACAATAAAAACTTTATTACATGTCACCCCATATTTTTATTCAGATATATATTTTTATATTTATGGCTAGATTTACTTTATACTGAAGCAATGACTTAGAGAATTAATGTTCTAATTCCAAACTTTTATAGTTTTACAAATCAGAAAACAATGCTTAGAAGGACCTGAAATCTGTAGTATTGAGGCCAAAAGTAATAATCTGGTGGTGTAAGCTCTAGGACACTCAAAAATATGTTCGTTGCGTGTTTTGCAGATCTGCTAGCTTCTTTTCTATTTACATACTAACAACTCCCCACAATGCTTAGCTAAAGCCAAAGCAAATAAACTCAACTCGAAAATAAAAATGGTAAGTGGTACCAGCCTTCATCTAGTGAAAGCCCACAGCATTTAACTTATTTTAAAATTATACTTTCAAGACTAACAAAAGTTTTGATTTGATGAAAAGCACAATTATCTTTGATCTACATATCACCTTACTTTTTCTTTGCAATGTTTTTAAAGTTGCTTTTATTAATGTCCTATGCACTAGTCAATTATTAACTTCATTTCATTATCTTTGTTTTGCTTCCATTTTATTCATCTCATTTTATTCTTTACTGCCAGGTTTGAATCATTTCTCCTTTTTTCTTACTTAACCTTTACATCACTCAAACATTCAGACTGCAAGATGTGATGATAGAGGTGATCTTTAACTGAATGCTTGCATTTCTGAGCCTCAGCAAATGACTATGTGCATTTGCATAAATAAGTTTCTGGCAATACACGTTGTCCACAAAGTTTATGTGCAGTTTAATCCTGTATAATGTATATACATATAATGTGATATACATATTTTGTTTCACAGAGCTTCAGTTTTCCCCATTTGTTAAGTAGTGGTGTAATCTAGATAAAAGGGCTATTATGAAGATTACAATATTAGTAATTATATATATATGGCTGGCTCCAAAAGGGGCAAATAAAAAAATAACAATTATTGTTGATGTTTTGTTTCAGAGGGCCTCAACTGGTGTAGAAAGAAAAATTTGTCTTAGCTCATCTCTGGAATGTAATTTCAAAGTCTTGGGGTGTTTTCTTCTAATCTGTGTCACAACTTTAGTTATATATCAGGTTATCAAAAAGTTTTCCTTTTTAACCAGCTATATGTTTTTACCAGGTTTCATTATTAATCGGAGTTAGTATACAATTTAACTCTAATGTAATTAATCAAGGATCTCTATATCCTGGCCTTGGAACATAGTAGGCAGTTTTCTTCTTTCTTATGACATATTCCCAACTCAGGGTTCAATCATCTGTACAGTCAGAAACACAAATTCCTTCTTTTGCTCTCCTTTTTTTTTTTTCTCCTTTCTCCTTCCTTTTGCTCTCCTGCTCTAACATATCCACTTCACATACCCATTTACTTTCTGCTTGCAGGGAAACATGTACAGCTGCTGAGGCATGAGCTCCATGAGATGCTATTCCATGATTAAAGAGCACACTCCAGAGATCAAACTTTTCCCCACACTTGTGAATGCTAAACAGTCTTAGGGAGCTAGGCTCATTGATTACATGGACATTTAGAATGAAATTACTGAGTTATCAGCTGAAATAATTTCAGACATATGTGGTTACACCCTAGCTTATGGGTCTCCCAGGTAAATTAGTTTTTCCAAGCTTCTGTCCAACCAACCCAGCTTAGGCAGCAAGCAAGCTGCCCTGCTAGGGTGGCCTTCTGACACCTCCTTCCCTCCCACTATAAACCAAATCATCTCTTTGCCGCCTGCTTTCCTCTAAGCCCAAAGTTTTCTCACTGCTCAGCCAATCTCCTTCTCAAAGTGTCCATATCCTTTGAAATTCCCACTCTTTCTCTTCAATTTCTTGTCCTGTTGTCATAGGAAGATATCTTCTTAGCTCACCAAATTGTCTTCTCTCACCTTTCTCTTTTATTCTATTTGTGAGCAAGACACAACCACTACCACCACAACAGAACAAAACAACCCTTGCCTTGAAAAGAACAGAAAATCTCCAAAAATAAGTTGAAAATGTCATTAATACTTGGTACTGCAGGGAAAAGGAAAGCTATGAATTTTTGAAGTGAAATAGGAGTTCTAAAGGACCATCAGTGTGTAAGAGTTCTCTGAAGTCCCTCTCAGAATATCAAAAGACTCCACTTACCTCATCTTGCTAGATAGCCAGTGTCCAATATGAATGGAAAATTTGCTTCCATTCAATTATATTGTTCTATCTTTTATTTGTGCAAATGGGTAGCATTTCTATTTTATTAATGGTAAATAAGCTTTTCTGGGCAAGTCTGATATAGCAGATTAGAACATTATTTCTATGAGAATACACACTCTTAAATTACAGCCAGAGTACCAATGGAGAGTTTACAAATTAAGAGCTTCTTGGAGTTGGAACTGATTTATACTCTGCTTTCTCATTTGGTAATAATTACACTGTGTTAGCTTTTGCTTTTGCATAAAGATTCAGAGACTTGGTGATATAGGGTCAATGTTTATATTAACATTATATAAATATTGTGGGTACAATAAATAAACATAAAACCACGCATTCACATTTATAATGTTACAAGACACAAAAATGGCTTTGGTAAAGAACATAAAACTTATTTTTTCTTGGAAAAAACGGCTGGTGTAACCATTTTGGTAAAAACATCACCCTACAAACAGTCCACGGCTTATTAGAAACTGGGTGACACAGCAAGAGGTGAGTGGTCAGCAAGCCAGGGAAGCTTCATCGGTATTTATAGCCGTTTCCCATTGCTTACATCATTGCTTGACACCCACCTTTTGTCAGATAAGCTGGTGGCATTAGATGCTCATCAGTGTGGGAAACCCTACTGTAAACTGCATATTTGAGGGATCTAGGTTGCACACTCCTTATGAGAATCTAATGTCTGATGAACTGAGGTAGAGATGTAATGTGTGTGAATCATCCTGAAACCACCAGCAAACACACACGCACACCCTTGATACATGGAAAGACTGTTTTCCATGGTCTCTGGTGCCAATAACATTGGGGACCACTGCTATAAGGGAGGTAAAAATGGCTTTCCTCTACTCTCCTAGGTTCTTTGGTTGGGCTGGCTGGTCTACACATTAAGTTGGCATAAAACAGATTAACATGATAAAAACACATACTGAATTACATGCATCTGGATAAGAATCCCACAAAATATGAGACTCAAACGAGGGTCAGATGATTAAGTTCATGTAGCATATTGAGCTATAGACAGGAAAAGTGGCTTGGTCCTTCTAGAAGGATTCAGGTGATACGATTCTGGGAAGATGAGAGAAGGAAATGCATGGTAAATAAAGATTATTTGTTTTGCAGATAAAAAGTCACTCAAGTAATGAAAGTTGTCTGAGAGCAGCCCTCAGAAGAATAGGTGAGTCTGTCCGAGTGTGGGCCAACCTCTTCGTGTCTCCTCTCCTGTGATCAGTTAATTTTTCCAGATTGATAAAATTCCCAGGTAGGGGATTAATGACAATTGAGTTCCTTTCTGAGGACTTTTTTAGGCAGGAAAGGGAGCTCAGAGAAAGACTTTGCTTGCATCCATCTGTTCCCCATGTGCCTCAGTTCACCAAAGTGTCATATTTTGTGGTGGCATTTCCTGAACTTCTTCAGTGCAAAATGAAAAAATCAGAATAGTCATCCCATAAAAATATTCACTTCTGTTTCAAATAATGCATATTGAGAAATTGAATTGAATGATACAGCAAATGAAATATTTATTTCTTATATGCAATATAGATGACTCAGTGTCGCTCTGAGAAATTTAACTTTTCAATTTGCTAACTTGGTGTTTGTATTTCATTAGGAATTGGTAATGAATAATCTATTATGCTCTTGCAAGTGTCAAAAAGATGATGTTACGGGAAAAGCAGCTCCAAACCACTATTCCTGCATGGTTGGAAGAAGCGTTCACTCTTCACTGTTCTTTGCCCTTCTCTGGATCTCCCAAATAAGGAATGATTAAGAAACTCTCATAGCAGCATATACAGCAATCCAGTTATCTGAAACATATGTAAGTCTTCTGCTACATACTGTGGAATTAACTGTATACAATTAACATTATATAAATATCGTGGGTACAATAAACAAACATAAAATCATGCATACACATTTGTAATATTAAAAGATACCCAAATGACTTTGGTAAAGAATATAAAACCTATTTCTTTTTTGAAAAAAACATTTCACTGTTTTAAGTCTTGGTAAAGATACTACTCTATAAACTATTCACTTAAGATATAAATAACAATGTTACACTTTTAACTTCGCCAGAAATATAAAACCCATTCATTATAAATCATTCATTAAACTTAATGAATTCTTTTATATGGAAAAATGCTCTTTGAACAAAATAATATTTGTATGGCTTATTAAAATTAGATAAGGTTTGCAATACTTGAGTGTCTCACTTTGTGGCATATAATTAAAAAACATTCTTTCGAAAGCTCAAATAAAAAGGTATATTCTCCACTTCTCCTTGAGACACACATACACACAAGCACACACACACACACACATTCTTTCTCTCTCACACTCACAGAAATGCTTTTTGTTATTCTCATCTAAATGTATTGATTTAAGTCCCAGTAGAAGACAACTATGTGTATTAGTACAGGGAAAAAATGCAATCTTATGTTAGGTAGAGTACAGTCATGCATCGCTTAACCGCAACACGTATACTGTGAAATGCATTGTTAGGGGATTTTGTTGTGCAAACATTATAGAATGCACTTACACAAACCTAGATGGTGTAACTTACTACACATTTAGGCTATATGGTACATAGCCTGGTGCTCCTGGGCTACAAAACCTGTACAGCATGTTGCTGTATTGAATACTGTAGGCAATTGTAACACATTGTATATTTGTGTATCTAAACATATTTAAGCATAGGAAAAGTACAATCAAAATGCAGTATAAAAGATAAAAAATGGTACACTTATATAGGGCACTAACCATGAATGGAGCCTGCAAGATTGGAAGTTACTTTGAGTGAGTCAGTGAGTGAATGAGAAGGCCTACAATATTACTGTACTCTTCTGTAGACTTTATAAACATTGTACACTTAGGCTGTACAAAAGTCATAAAAAAATTGTTTTTCTTTCTTTCATAATAAATTGACTTTAGTTTCCGGATAACTTTTTTTATGGTATAAACTTTATTTTTTTTAACTTTCTAGTTCTTTGTAACAACACTAGCTTCAAATGCACATTGTACAGCTGTCCAAATTGTTTCTTTTTTCATATCCTTATTCTGTTAAGATTTTTTCTATTTGTAAAATGGTTTTTCTATTTATTAAAATAATTTTTTATTTTGATTAAAAACTAAGACACGAATACAGACCTTAGCCTAGGTATACATAGGGTCAATGATATATTAGTATCACAGTTAGCTGCTTTCTGTCCCACTGTTAAGGTCTTGAGAAGCAGCAGCATGCATGGAACTGTCATTTCCTATGCTAATAATGTTCTGGACTATCTCCTGAAGGACCTACTTGAGGATGGTGAAAAAATGAAAATAATTTATATTTATACAGAGAGTGCCAAAGAAATGTATACACATTTTAAGAAAGGAAAAAAAAAAACTAGATTAAAATTTTAACTATATAGACTGATAACGTTTGTTGTCTTGAATACTGTATCTTGTATCTCCGGTAACTGCAGAAGTCATATGTGCCTTGAATATTACAATTTTAATACAGGCTTTTTCCTTTCTCATTTTCTTGGCTCCTCTGTTTATATGAGGTCTGACAATTAAGTTCGTGAACTCATCCTAGAAAAAGTGTTTTGAAGAGTGGACTGGGCACCTTTGCTAACCAAGTCTCCTCTTCTCTCCCTTCCATAATCTATATTTCTGCTTAACCTGATTTACCATCATAACTTGGTTTTGGCTATGTTCTGAGTCCTTGTTCTTTGTGTAACATCAACATCAAGGGTTCTCAAACTTTTTAAACAGGGGATAGTTCACTGTCCCTCAGACCATATGAGGGCCAGACAATAGTTTAAAAAAAAAACTACAAACGAATTCCTATGCACACTGCACATACCTTATTTTGAAATAAAAAAACAAAACGGGGGTGGTGCCTGTGGCTCAAAGGAGTAGGGTGCTGGCCCCATATACCGGAGGTGGTGGTTTTAAACCCAGCCCCAGCCAAAACTGCAAAAAAAAAAAAAAAAGGGGGAACAAATACAATATTTAAAATGAAAAAAAAAGGCGCCCCCATCTGTAAAAAAAAAAAAAGATCTCCTAACTTCAGAAAAAAAAGGTCCCCCTTAACTGCAAAAAAGACCCTACTAACTGCAAAATAAAAAAAAAATGGATCTCCTAACTTCAAAAAAAATTAATCCTAACTTGTTCTTATGAGAGGAGGAGTCGAGAGACAGAGAGAAGGAGGAGAGTTGGAGAGTGCGGTGCACATTCCACACATGCGCAATGTGGCCCAGGACAATCAGCTGCTAAGCAGGACGGGCAGCAGCAGCAAAAACACTCAGCGGGCTGCATGTGGCCCCCGGCTGTAGTTTGAGGACCCCTGATCAGCATGGTATATAAGCTTCTGCATCTGATTGGTAAACTGGGTAATCACACTACAGTTTCCCCCATGTGCACATAAATAAATTTTGTGTGCCTTTTCTCAAATTAATCTGCCTTTTGTGTGTTTATTTTGTCAGCAAACCTTCAGAGGGGGAAGGGAAATTTTCCTGTGACCACTATACTGTTTTATGGTTAACATTTTTCTTCAATAAGTAGATGTACACTCTAAAATAATGATATAAAATATAGTGTTGGGGCTTAGAAAATGGTGCCCCAAAAGAAAGGCCTCAGAAGCAGATTTTTCTCAACTTCCCCTGCCCTCATCTCTTGCCTCTCATTCTCCTCCATGCCAGACTTAGAAATGAGAATCCCTCTTTCTTGAGGCAGGTTACAGAAACCAGGGCCCCTTTTCCTAAAAGCCCCCATAAACTTAAAAATACTAACTTTACCCCCACTCACCTTTCTGTGTACATTCTGGCCCTAAGGATAATATCTGACCTACTGTGTTTGATCATATGTCATAAGACCGCTATTCCACAGAGGGTCTTGTCTTGTTTCATACCCAGAAGGAAGGAATACCACACAGAGAGGCCAGGAAAAATCTGAACAGACAGGCCTTGCTGAGTTCCCCCACTCAGTCTATTAACATTAGATCACACCCATCATACCCTTTTGTTCCAATCATATTTACATACAGTTATCTATACTTTGTTGGAACTAAGCATAAAAATACGAGTTTCCTTGTATTTTTGGCTCCTCCTTCTGAAGGGTCCCCTATCTTGTAAAACTATGATCACATAAATTTGTATGACCTTTCTCCTACTAATCTGCTATTTGTGAATCTTCAGAGGACAAAAGGGAAGGTTTTTCCTTGGCCCTTAGAATAGTATAGTAAACACATATGCCAGTAACATAGTCACTTATTATCACTGTCAAGTAATATATTCTGTAATTGTACGTGCTATACTTTTATATGACTGGCAGCATAGTAAGTTGAAAAAGCATCAACTCAAACACATGAGTTATGAGTTGTGCTGTGACATTAAGATGGCTAAGTCATGACTAGGCGATAGGAATTTTTCTGCTCCATTATAATTTTATGGGACCACTGTTGTCAAGTGAAATGTTGTTATGTGGCTTGTGACTATGTGTGCTTCAATGCTGAAGAATGAACTAAAGTAAGGACAGAGAATTCTTTGCTTTTGTTTATATAAATGTGAAACTAGATTGCTATTTAAGATCAGTGTGCAAAATAATTTTTCACATTCCAATATAATGTCCAGTTTAAATGACAATTTGAGCAAACAAAAAGTTCCTCCTAGACCAAGTTATTTTTTTTAAATAGGGAAAGACAGTGCTAAAATTCAGTCTGATGTCTTTGTTTTTCTTATCTTTCCTTTAAATCCTCCCTCTCTCACTCTTTGTCCCAAAGAATGAATGAACCTGTAAAAAATTATTAATCTGATTTGTGATGTTTCTAGTTATTTAGAAATAAGTAACTGATGACCAGTGTGGCAAGTAATTTTTCCCAAAATGGTTGTAACAATATCCCCAATCCATATTTTCTTAAAAGTGACTTTGCTTTGACATCCTTTCTATCAAGAGGTAGGGTCTATTTCCCTTTCCCTTGAATCTAGGAGGGTCTGTGACTGGGGCTGAATGGACACTAAGTGATTTTTGAGTTAAGTCATGAAAGATGATACGGCTTGTGCCTGGTTCTCTTGAGAGACTCAAGTTTGGAATCCATCCACCATGTTGTGAGGAATCTCAGGACGTTGCAGAAGCTCCATAGGTTTCTGGCAGACACTCCGGCAACAACCCACACACTTGTAAGTGAAGATGCCTCTGGAAGATATCAGCCCCCAGTTGTCAAATCACCTCCCTGTTTTTGAGTCTTTCCAGCTGAGTCTCCAGACATTGTGGGGCAAAGACATACAACCCACATTGTAACCTACCTACATTTCTGACCATCAGAGCTCTTGGCATAATACAGGAATTGTTTTTATGTGACTAAATTTTGGGGTGGTTTGTCACACTGCAATAGAAAACTGTAGTCAGGGAGGTCAATTATCTTTTCATCTGTTTACTGTCCATTTGCACTTCTTTTGGTGTACTGCCTATTCATAAATTTTGCCTATTTGAACTGTTCATTCATTTTTGTCTTGCTCATATTTTCTGCATATTCATCCTACTTTTGTTACACATATTATAAATATACTTGTTAGGTGATAGAGAAGTTTGAATTTCAAACTTTTTTCCTTTTTTAGTTTTGGGATTTTTGTTTCTCTCTTTTAAGGCAGAGGTTTTTCCCATCTGGAGATTGTAAAAATACACTTTCTTCCAGTACTTTCATATCTTTTTTAATGATAAATTTTTTAATCTATGCTGAATTTATTATTTTATATGATAAGGGGTAGAGGAAATTTGCCTCTTTTTAAATGGATAGTCAGTTGTCTTTATATAATTTATTTAAATAATTTATTCTTTCTCCACTGATTCAAAATGCCACCTTTATCAATAAAATTCTTAAACATACATCTATTTCTGAACTCATATCCTGATCCATTCATCTATTTGACCATAACTATAAAAATATGATTTTATTTTAATTTCCCTCCCTCTAAAAATTTCTTAGAAGATTTTAAGCATTTTACCTTTTAGAAGGATTAGAGAATCAACTTGTAAAATGCTTTGAAAAAACTGACCTGACTTTATATATTAAAGTGTGGCAAACTGATATATTTATTGTGTTGTGTCTTCTTGTCTGTGAATACAGAATATTCCTCCATTTATCCAGGTCACCTCTTAGATCCTTTAGTAAAATTTTAAGAGTTTTCTTCATCTATTCATGTTCAGTTATTTTAGTTTTATTCCAATAGTTTTGTTATTTAATTTAAATAGTTTAGAAAATATTATATTTTCTAATAGGTCATTTCTGAAGTATTGCAAAACTATTGAATTGTGTTTGTATGCATTTATATCTATACATATCAAAATATATCTTCTATTTCTTATATTCAGATTTCTTTTTTGTTTTTTATTTCTTTATTAGGTTTCAGTTGATTCCCTTAAATTTTATTTGACCATCACTTTAAATTGTAGATTATGCTATAAATTTCTGTGATTAAACAAAGATTAATCTGTGATATACCCAACAGAACCAGTTTCAAAATGTAAATTATGCTTCATCTAACATTTTCTAATTTTAGAAAAATTTTCATCAAAGTTTTTTTTTTTTTTTTTAAATCAACTTACCAGTTAGTTACTTAGAATAGGGATTGGTAAGGTACAACCCATGGGCCAAAAATGACCCTCTGCCTAGCTTTGTATAGTCCCCAAGCTGAGAATGGTTTTTAAAGTTTTAAATAATTAAAGCAATCAAAATAATAAGAATATCTTTTGACATATGAAAATTAAATACATTCAAATTTCAGTATCTATAAATAAAGTTTTACTACAACCAGTAATGCTCACTTATTTATGTATTATCTATGATCACTTTCCAACTACAGTGGCAGAGTAGACTACTTGCCACATAGACCATATATGCTGTTCTTAGTTGTTTTGAAGTGTTGATAGGTGCACTACAAATCATACTGATGCAGTTATAATTTGATTGTATTTCAATTGCCATGTTGTACTGTGACATTGGATTTCTAAAAATTGCTACTTCACATCTATCATGTCAAAACAAGGAAAGAATCATGTACAGTGGAATGTGGGTGACTGTTACGAAATTAGATGGCAAAGAATAGGGTTTATTGTGTAATGATACTTTGGTCATGCTCAAAAAATATACCTATGTGTTACAAGACACTCATCATGTTATTTCCAACCCATGAAGAGGCAATAGTCATGAATTAAAAAAAAATTAAATTGGATATCTCATCTGCAGAATTTTTCTTCATAAACATAAAAAGAAAAAAAATGTTGCATCTGAAATAATTTCCTGGGTGGCTTATTTGTTTCCCAAGCAAGGAAAGCCATTTATTGATGGCAAATTAGTAAATTTAAATTGTGGTTGATTGTAGCAGTTGAAATTATCCTGACAAAAAAAATTTTTGAAAAAGACTATTAGCCTTTTGGTGGAAAACAATGCTTGAATAGTTGAGAATATCAGAAGCAACATCAATTGATGATTAAAATCCAATATAAAAAATTTTAAGTGGTTTTCCTTGCCTCTTGGTAAGTTGACAGATATAACTGATACTACTCAAGTTATTTACTTGAGGAGTCAGCCCTGATTTTGAAGTAAGTAAAAAATTAGTCTTAGTGAAGAGTCTGCATTGTAACTATAGAGAGAATATTTTCAAAAAAGTTGAGAGAACACAAATTCACTACAATCTGAAGGGGAATCTGCTAAGATGTGTTCCAATTGGTGGTGGTAAAAATATTTGTTTCTAAGCAGAAAAACGTCTTAATTGTGCAGATTTACACAGCTTGTAAAAATGTAAGGCATTTTTAGCCTATAGTTATTCATTATGTTATTCCTCTTCAGGTGCTTTGTGGAGGAACGTTTAAATCTATCATGTGTAATTGAAAACAGTAGAACCAATGGTGAGATTCATTCACTTTTGTGGAATTAAGCCTAATTACTGCTGTAAATTTTGTCAGAATAGAATTTGAATACCGCACAGCAGATCAATTGCTAAGTAGTGGTAACATTGTGATTTGTTTCAGCTCAGGGCCAAGATTAAAATTTTTATGAATGAGACATACCACCAACTATTATAATTTAATATTGAATGTTTTGAAAATGAGCTTTCCCACAAACTTAATAATGTTTCTTAACAAATTCAACCTAAAATTATAAGGCAAAACAGCAATTAAAAGTGAAATTTTTGCTGTGGAAAAGTCATTTCATTGACAATTAATTTTGTCTGAATCACATGTAATGTCAAACTGCTTTCTACATTTCCTATCCTGTCAAAAGTTAAAACAAGAAGCAAGGCCTTTATTTCCACACAAATGTGCAGCAGATATATCTTCTGACTTCAAACTATAATTTCAGCAGTGTTTTTTTTGGACGTTGATGCAAGTGCAAATGAAATTTCCATTTTTCAAAATACATTTAACTATGCAATTGAGGAGCTTCCACCTACCCTTCAATTGGAAATTAATGCAGTGACATGTTAAAAGGAAAATACCAAGAGAAGAAGCTAATAGAATTCTTTAAGTGCTTCCTAAGCAATGATTGTGCTAAATTAAAATCATATGCTTATGGACAGGTATTCATATTTGACAGTACCTACTTGTGTAGAAAGACATTTTCCAAGATAAAATAAGCAAAATCTTATTATGAATCAGCATTAACAGAAGGACATGTGCAACTGATTCTCAAAATTGAAAAACTAACACTGGAATCCAATTAATTGAAAGATTTTGCCTCCCCAAATAAAATATTCCTTATTTCTCATTAATAGACCTATATTATAGAAAATTATACTCAACTATTATTATTAAATTTTCAATGTCTATCAATAAATATTTGTGAAAATTTGTTCTCTCTTGTAAATTGCCTACACAATAGCCTTGATTTTCCCTCACTTTTACCTGCTCATTTTTTACATAAAAATGTTGCCAGTACCTGACCTAGAATATTTTCTTATGCCTCTTTTTCTCAAATGTGTCTAAAAGGTAAAGGTAATTCTCTAAATCATTTTATAAGCTCATGCTTGGTGAGTGATTACTATGTTAGAAACTGTTTCCTGGTGAGAGAGGCACTAATATTTCCAATTTATAGTGTGGTGAAATTGAAGTTCAGAGCTTTTTCCAAGGTCATACATCAGTAAATGAATTAACCATGATTTAAATCCAGTCTTCTTGGCTGCAAAGCCTAGGTTGTGTGGCATTGAGGAAATTATTTAACCTCTGTGAGCCTCAGTTTTTTTGTAACTACAGAACTACCTATATCATTGGAATAACTTAAACATTAAATTAATATATGGAAAGCACTTGGAATAGCTCCATTGGAGTGCAGTCAGAAATGGTCCAGAGGTTCAATTATAGGAAAGAGATTGATAGTTTATTATTTAGAAGGAGTTTATGGAGAACAGTTCCCAATTGAGCTGGCAATCAGAACTTCTCACTTATTACAAAATCAGTACTATTGGGTTGAGGTTTGTTAAGAAAAAGAACCTAATATGTAATAAATATACAAAAATTAAATATTGCATTTAAATATGATTAATGCAGATATACTAAATAGTTGAGAAAGCCACCTGGGGTCTTACTTACTTGGGTTTATTCCTAGCTTTGCTAATTGTCAGCTGTTGTACCTTGGTCAAGTCACTTAACTTCTCTGTGCTAAAGTATCCTCCTCTATAAAATGTAGGTAAAAAGCCTATTATACAGGACGATGTGAGGATTATAAAAGAACACACATCAAAAGTAAATAATATCGAGGCCTGGTGTAAGAATGAGCTCAGTAAATCCTGGCTCACTTCTCCTGGCCCCCAGATTTTCTAAACTGATCCAAGGTTTTAAAAAGCACAGCAAAGCAAAACTAAATGAAAACAAAACAAAATTTAAAAACCCCAAACCAATAAAAATCAACTTGTTAACTGGGCATTGGAGGATAAGGAGATTCTGAAAAAAATGAAAGAAATAAGAGGACTTTACTAGAGTTGTCTGATAAAATATAGGACATGTAGTCAAATTTGAATTTTATATTAACAGTAAAATTATTTTTAATATCAGCATATACTAAACATACAAATACTGTATTGCATGGGATATTCTTACATTAAATATGTTATTCACTGTTTATCTGAAATTCTTATTTAACAGGCATCAGGTGTTTTCATTTACTAAATCTGGCAGCTAGACTTGACTGAATTTAGTACGCCTACCCATGACAGTCTTGAACAGCCAAGACTCAGAATTGCAAAGAGTCAAATTATGTTTCTAACTTGCTAACTGTAGAGGCATCAAGGAAAAGGTTGACCCCACCCTCCCCGTCTCTGTGAAGTAAAGGACCTAGATAGGAAACCCCAAGCGGCTGATTTTGACTCCCGTGCACACTCTATGGCAGCCTGGTGCAGGGGCTGCTGGGAAAACCATGGCAGCCTGCCCCTGGTTTTCCTTGGGGTGTGGCCTGCGGTTAGAATGTGGTGACTCTTTGTCACTGCGCCCCTGCCACACCCTGATTAGTCCACCTGGGAGTGGGGGTGGGGGCAGAAAACAGGTTAGAGGCAGAAAAAAAAAGTCTTATCAACGTTACATTTTTCTTAGCTGGGTTATACGCTGTCGGGCTTGCAAAACTTTAACTATTACTCTGATGCAGAGTGGTTGCAACTTGTCATTGCCAGGCCTGATTTAATAGACTGCTCCCACAAAGTCTGACAGAGATTGCTTTTGTTGCACTAACAGCTCGTGATGGTGGCTCTTTTACGTTAAGGAGGAAACTCTGTGGTTAAACTGTAGCCTAGGTATTTTTAGAGCTGTTACCCTGTTAACAGAAATTTTGTACATTTCACCTGCAGGATATGCACTGGGGCTTAGGCCTTCTCTAAACTCTAACAAAAAATACAAAAAAAAAAGATTTATCGTTGTTAATACTGGGTTTAGGACCAACTCCATGTCATCAGTCCAGCTACTCATGAAATACTGGGCTGCTTTTTTTTTTTGGATGAGTGGTACTGTACCTTTGGGAGTATTTTTTTTTTTTTCCTTGAGACAAATGACTTGAAGGAACATAACCAAAAGGCTAAAATTGGTTAGTTCTAAAGGTCAGAGCCTGAAAGCAGTGACCCATTTGTTAATCATTAAGCTTTTCTAAGCCTTCTCTGACAGAATTTTGGCTTTCTGCCACTTCTCTGGTCATTTTAAACTCCAAATTCTTGTACTGATTCAGTTTTTAAGTAGGTAGCAAAGGTTATGAGAAAGGCATAACTTGTTAGCTCTTTTCCCTTATCAAATGTCTTCAGGGTTTTAGAAGGCAGAACTGTTTTATGTTAAGGGCATCTTCATAACACACCCAGCTATATAGCATTTAAAGGTGGACCCTTGGGTCCTCTAAAAAGGGAGCGTTTCTAACTGTTATTCCCAAGTTAATTAGTTCCCATAGATAAGCAGGATGTGAAAGGAGGATACCTATTTAGTGATTAGGTTTTAGTTCTCAAATCCATGCATGGTTTTCTCCAATAGTCCCAGCACCGAAAGTTCAAGAAACAGGAGCAAAATAATCACAATGTACTTCTCATCTTCAGTCATCAGTTAAAAACTGGAAAAGCTTTAAAATATTTTGCATGCTTTCTGTAAAGCCCAATGAAGTTCAAGTGATAGGACGTTTCATTGCTAAATTTAATGCCAGTTTATGCTCTAGTCTTTTGGTGTACAAAAGGTAATTTGTATACCAAAAACTCCCATAAACAGAACTAAATTTAATGTAGCCAAGGGACATTAAGCTGCAAAAAAACACTTGCTTCAATACTGAACATGGAATATTGTCCTCTATTTCTCAAGGGAAAAAACACACAGTCAAACCTTGCTTATCCATAACCCAAACTTCCGGAAGACTTAAGTATTTGGAATTGCTCCAAACCTAGAAGGGGGGAGGTGTGAGAGGGATAGAGTGAGGGTGGGGGGAGGGGGGTTGAGAGAGAAAGAGAATGAAGTAGCAGAAAGCGAACAAGTCAGCTTTTAGAAGTAGACCTGAAGCCCTAGCAACACTGAAAAGAGACCTGGAGCTTACATCTGATTGGCTTAACAGCCAAAAGAAATGGTGAGCTCTGATTGGCTGGTGATGATGTCTCCAAATAACCAGGCTTTTTCAGGAAAGCAAATTTATGTGGCAGAAGGGACAAGAGACAGAAGCAGGCGAGAAAAAAAGGAAGAGAATAGGGCAAAAGGAACAGACACTACTTGTAACAGAGGTGGAGACAGATGAAAATGCAAATAGCAATACCTATTTGTATAACTGCTTATACATTACAAAGTGCTTCTACATTATAATCATTGATGTTGTCTTCATAAAGACCTGCAGGGCTCCCAGAAGTTAAATGCATATCCCAGGGCACCCAGCTAGTAAGAAAAATAGCTGACATGTCTTCTGGCTACCCAACAGTTCTGATACCTGGCAGGTGTTGTAGAGATAATAATTTGTAGTTGTCCTGTGGGGAGAGAGGGCAGCAAATGCTCTAATAGCATAGAAAAGAATGAGAAGGCTTGCCAGCCTGTAGTTTTGTTGCAGATGTGAAGGGGGATGAAAAATCACAGCCACAACCTTGAAAACACAGAGGTAGGGGAACGTTCCTGTGGATATTTGGAATGGGAGGTACTCGTGGTACAAATGAGTCTTGTGTCTTGAAAGCTTAGAGGGCAGTTCTGAATATATTTTACTCCGATGTCTATCACAGTCACTTCACATTTGTCATGCAGAAGATGGAAGCCTAATTATTCCTTTCATTTACCCCTGGAAGCTGTTCCTTCCTTAGGCTTAGGAAACAGCACAACCATTCACTCAGTTGCTCAAGCTAAAAACCTGTAAGCCATCTTTGTATTAATTTTCTCCCATTATCTAATTTATCAGCAGGTGCTGTAGATTTCATTTCTAAATCACATCTTGAATCAGGCTACTTCTCCTGAGCCACTGTTACAGCTTCCTCGTAGATTTCTCTACTTACTTGCACCCTGTCTTCCTTAACTCTTGCCTCCCTCCCTTCAAATCCATTCTCTGGGGCATGTCACCTTATCTGTAACTTCCCTGAAAATAAAACTCAAAGTCCTTCCTATGATCTGGCCCCAGTTTACCTTGCTTTGCTCTGCTTAGGACTTACATGTCAGCCATGGAGGCCTCCTTTTAGCTATTAGAACACACCAGTCTTTCCAGCTGACAGTTCTTATATTTGGCTGATCACTGTCTCCATGTCATCTTCTAGATGGATTTTTCTCCTGTCTCAGGTTATCTACACAGACAGGGCTTCTCTCAGAAGTCTGTCTAAGTAAGAGATCCCTTCATTTCCTTTCATAATACCTTTTTATTAACTTACTGTGATTTCTTAGTCTCATATTACATATGTTTTTATTTGATTTCATGTTTGTTATCTTTTTAAAATCTGTCTTCCTTTTTACTTCTCATCGAGTTCCATTAAGGCAAAGATCAGGTCCATGCCCTCATTTATCTATCCCTAGAACCCACTCTGTGGTCCAAAGGAGATACTCAATAACTATGTGTAGGATGAATAAATGAATATCAGGGCATTACCACACACCACATGCCACATCACCGTGCATCAGTGGAGCCATGGAGGTGAGGATGCTGTTTCCTGTTTGTACCCTGTTACTTGTTAATTCCCAGCTGCCATAAATTGGGCAGGTTTGTGGAACACCAACACCACGATTTCTAGTAAAGGGAATGGAATCCTGTTTGGGTTGGGACTGGAGAGAGTATAAATTCATCCCCAACATGTACTGGTAGTAAACAACTGAAATCTACCCTGAAATTGGAGCTTCACTAAAAACAGCTGTTTTGTAGCGTGAAGGGAAGTATGACACTATTTTACCTTCTGGGATTCAAAAGGCATCAATTCTTTTTAGAGCCAGAAAAATAGAGGCTGCTATCTCCCCAGAGAACTGTGCTGTTTGCTTGATAGTCTGTGTAGCTCATACATTGGCCATCATAAAGTCTATCATCTATTTTTGATTTGCCAAAGTTGTGCCTGTGAGCGATTAACATACCCTTAGCAAAATGAATCATCCTACAGAGATTTGAAAGTCACAATGGAATCAATATCTTGGTCAAAGGTATTGTTGCTTTAATGACATTCATTTGTTTCAACATTCTAGTTCTGAGGATTTCTTAACTGATGTATTATGAATCACTCTGAAAGTGAAGTTTACCATGGTGCCCTCTGGTGGAATTAAATTCAGACATTTTTTTAAAGCTAAAGCTTTGTTTAGGGAGAACGCATCAGTATGTGATACAAAAAAGAAAGGAGCAATTTTAAATATCAATGTCCATAAACTATAAGCAGGATACTATTACTATTAAGGGACTGTAAGAAATACATACATAAGAATACTTATCTGGTTACAGATTCAGGAATATAGCACGCAGGAGCTATGGAGGAGAGGCCATGGTATAAATGCATAGTAATTTTAAATCTATGAGAACAGCAGTCCCTAACCTTTTTGGTACCAGAGATTTGTTTCATAGAAGACAATTTTTCTAGAGACCGGGGGCGGGGGGGAGGGAATGAGATTCTCTTAAGGATGATGCAATCTAGGTCCCTTGCATACTCAGTTTACAGTAGGGTTTGTGTTCTTACAAGAATCTAATGCCAGCAGGAATTAAATGCGGGAAGAACAGCATTTAAATTGATCTGACAGGAGGCAGAGCTCAGGGGGTGATGTGAGTGATGAGGAGTGGCTGTAAATACAGATGATGCTTTGTTGGAATGACTTCCACTCACCTCCTTCTGTATAGCCCAGTTCCTAATAAGCCACTGACAGGTTCTGGTCTGTGGCCAGGGTGGAGGGGAGGAGTTGAGGATGGCAGCACTAGAATGAGGGCTACGAAGCACAGCATTTAAATTCACCTGGCAACACTGAAGCTGACTAATCAGATGTTGTATTGAGAAGGTTCAAAGAAGGTGACTGTAATTATAGCATTAGCAACAATATTCATAAATAGCCATGAACAAAAGTGGGAAAAGCAATTTGGTTGTGGTTTATGAAGAATCAGTGGCAATTCATTTTAACAGGATTTTTATTATTAGACTCATCAG
>CAUYRH010119195.1:0-43763 GCA_963574655.1 Perodicticus potto
AATGACGCTGCAACCAAAAAATGGCTGGGCGTTGTGGCGGATGCCTGTAATCCCAGCTACTTGGGAGGCAGAGGCAGGAGACTCGCTTGAGCCCAGGAATTGGAGGTTGCTGTGAGCTGTGATGCCACAGCACTCTATCCAAGGCGACAGCGTGAGGCTCTGTCTCAAAAAAAAAAAAAAGAAATAAAATATGGCTAATTTGACAGAGAAAGTGAATTTTAAATTGTTTTTAAATGTAGTTGATTGAAATGTAAATTTCTACAGCCACAGGTGGCCATGGCTACTGTATTAACTATAGCAGTTGGGGAACACTATTTAGTGACCTGGGAAAATGTTTGCAATAAAGTAAATGAGAATATCAAGTAGTATGTGGTTAAAAAATTACATGAACTTGGGCTGGGCACTCATAGCTCAGTGGTTAGGGTGCTGGCCACATGCACCAGGGCTAGTGGGTTCGAACCCAGCCTGGGTCTGCTAAACAAACAAAAAAATATTTTTGAAACTATCTTTTACTTTTATTTATGTAATATTAGTTGTCTATTTTTGGTGCCTTTTGGAAAAAAATAAGAAGTTAACTGATGATTTCATACTGAGCTTCAGAGTTAAAGCATTCTGCAGTAGACATACTCTTTTTTTTTTTTTTGAGACAGAGCCTCAAGCTGTCACCCTGGGTAGAGTGCCGTGGCATCATAGCTCATAGCAACCTCCAACTCCTGGGCTCAAGCGATTCTCCTGCCTCTGCCTCCCAAGTAGCTGGGATTACAGGCACCTGCCACAATGCCAGACTATTTTTTGTTTGCAGCCGTCATTGTTTGGCGGGCTGGGCTGGATTCGAACCCACCAGTTCAGGTTATGTGGCTGGCACCTTAGCCACAGGCGCCGAGCCAATAGACATACTCTTATTTGGCAATGTGAATGTTACTTTCTTTGCATTGTTATTATTAATATTGCTTAATATTTCAATGCAGTAATCGTCTGTTTTCTTTTCTGAATGTATTGATTTTCGTTCATTCTTTATGAGGTTTTTGTTTCTATTCCTTATCTTAAACATTGTTATTGTTATTAAATTTTAAGCCTTTCTAATTCTGTGAAGGCAAAAAGTGGAAACCTAATAAACACATGTATACGTAAAAAAAAAATAGCTGGGTGTTGTGGTGGGCACCTGTAGTCCCAGCTACTTGGGAGGCTGAGACAAAAGAATGGCTTGAGCCCAAGAGTTTGAGGTTGCTGTGAGCTTTGACACCACAGTACCTACAGAGGGTGAGAAAGTGAGACTCCCTCTCAATAAAAAAAAAAAAAAAAAAAATTACATGAACTTGGGGGCTGAGAGTGGTGGCTCATGCCTGTAATCCTAGCACTCTGGCTCAGGAGTTGGAGACCAGCCTGAGCAAGTGCGAGACCCCATCTCTAAAAAATAGCCAGGTATTGGGCGGCACCTGTGGCTCAAAGGAGTAGGGCGCCAGCCCCATATGCCAGACGTGGTGGGTTCAACCCCAGCCCCAGCCAAAAACTGCAAAAAAAAAAAAAAAAAAAAAAAAAAAATAGCTAGGTGCTGTGATGGGTGTCTGTAGTCCCAGCTGCTTGGGGGGATGAGGCTGAGATAAGAGAAACAGTTGAGCCAAAGAGTTTGAGGTTGCTGTGAGCTGATGCCACAGCACTCTACTCAGGGTATTAGACTGAGACTCTGTCTCAAAAAAAAAAAAAAAAATTACACGAAGTTGGAAAAATACTTGAAGGATACTTATCAAAATCTTTGTCACTTGATTACAGTGCTTTGTTCCTTCGTGCTTTTGTATACTTTCTAAAATGTTGACAATCCATATGTATTACTGAACATTTTTATTGTGACCAACATACATAAAGTAAGGTACATGAATGTTTGTTTTACAGTCTGATGAGTTTTTACACGTGCATACACCTGTACATCCACTGCTCAGATCAAGATGTAGAAGAGTTAGAGTTCCAGCTCCCCAAGAAGACTATTGTTTTACTTTGTTTTTCTTTCTTTCTTTCTTTCTTTTTTTTTTTTTGAGACAGAGTCTCACTTTGTTGCCTTCGGTAGAGTGCCGTAGCGTCACAGCTCATAGCAACCTCCAACTCCTGGGCTTAGGCGATTCTCTTGCCTCAGCCTCCCAAGTAGCTGGGACTACAGGCGCCTGCCACAATGCCTGGCTATTTTTCTGTTTTGCAGTTCAACTGAGGCCGGGTTTGAACCCGCCACCTTCGGTATATGGGGCCAGCACCCTACTCGATGAGCCACAGGTGCCGCCCTTTATTTCTTTATTGAGGCAAAATACACATGACATAAACTTAAGCATCTTAAAGTGAGCAATTCAGCAGTATTCAATACCTTCACATGTCATGCAGCCACCACCTCTGTCTACTACCAGGGCATTTTCATCCCCCGAAAAGGAAACCTTGGCCCCATTAAGCAGTTTCTCCCTGTTCTCCCTTCCCTTGGGCGCTGGTAACCACTAGTCTGTGTCCTATTTCTAGGATTTATTATTCTGGTTTTACCTTTATATGATAGTTATCAGGGCTTCCCCAGAGTTCTTGCACAGTGGCCTGTGCGGTGGAGGTTTCTGGTGGGTAGGCAGCCTGGTCCTTCCTCTTACTGGGAAGCCTCCTGGAGGGGGAGAGCCCAAGTCCTCTGCTGGACACCTGTGCCTCCCACAGCCCCTATTGCACTCTCCTCCCCAACAGACAGCTGGTCACTATCTGCAAAGCCCATCTTCAGTCGCACCTGCGTCCGGCCAGCGCCAACACCTATGAGTACCTGCAGCGGCAACAGATAAGGTAAGCAGGATGGAACCCACTCCGTGGAGGCCACTCTGGAACCTGGGAATCCTGGGAACCTGTTACCGAAGAGACACATCCTGCGATCCTTGGCCAAAGACTGTCCCCAGAACATTGCCAGCTATCCATGGGGAGATGTCACCTCCTGGACAGGCAAGCATAGGAGAGGTGACCTCAGACAAGGGAACTAACATATTTACTAGGCATCTGTGTGGGCCAAGAGGATTTCTCATTTAAACCTTCCAGCCCTCACGAGCTAGGCCTAACATGCCATTTGTGGTGGAGGAAAAAGGCAAAGTCTATTCAGGCACTTTGGCTTCCCTGGCCTTGCTGAGTCCTCACCACTTTCCTCTATTGCCATCCTATTTCACAGCTGGAGAAACTGAGGCTCAGGGAACTTAAGCGACCTGCCCAAGGTCACAGCTAGTACATGCAGAGTTATCGTCAAACCCTCAGGTTGCTACACACGCAGCTATCTCTCTGGGTCCTGGCACCACCTCTCAACTTCCCAACATCCTCTATGGCTCTATAGATTTTTCCAGAGCCCACCCCAGCTGTGGGACACCTGGCCATGTGGGGGCAGAGCCACTGGATAGTCACAGTGACCGCTGTGCTGACCTCCCACCCACCCTCCCTTTGAGATCATGGGATCAGGTGTGTGAACCTGGCACGCCAGGCTGGGGCTCCAGTTAGGGCAGTGTCTGGGGAAGGCAGCTCAATTTTATTTCCTTGCCCAATATGAGTCGGTGTCCCCCAGCAGCCCCAGGCCTATCTGGCTATGCCACTTCAACCAAAGCTGGAAGAAATGCCAGTCTTTCCAGGGTGCCCATCCTGAGGCTCCACAGGGATGGTGGGGGTGGGGGTGGGTCTAGGCGGCTGCTGACCCACTGCCCCTGCCCCAGGGAACAGCAGCAGCTGCACCTCCAAAACATGGACTCCCCGGGCTCCCATCGGGAGTGGGGCGATGGCCCCCGAAATGATGCCAACCTGAAGCACAAGTCATGCAACCTGTCGACACTTTACCCCTATGGGGACCCTGAACTGATGGATTATGACACTGTGAGTCCGGCTGGGGCCTCCTTTGTGGAGGGTGGACTTTAGTGCACCCCAGTCCCAAGTGTGGGACAGGCCTTGAGCATGGGTGCCCCCGGGGAAGGCTGTGCTCTGTCTTTTGGCCTCTGTGTGCACTAGAGAGGGTTGGCGGGTCCTTGACCCGGGACCCGGACATCCTACAGGCTGAGGTGGACATCCTAGGAGTGGACGGGATCCTGTACAAAGGCCGAATGAACACTCAGAGTGGGGCTCGCCCCTTAGCCACCGTGGACAAGGAGCAGGCAGGTGAGTGGTGCCAGAATCTCTGGGTACCCTCCTGGTTCTGCAAGGACCAACGTTGCAAGTGGGACCCAGAGCTGGCGCTGTCCCTGATCGGGCAGCTCACACAGTCACTCAGAAAAATGGAGTCCCTGCTGTGTGCCATTTGTCACACCAGGCATCAGGAGACTGCAGGAAGCAAAAGAGATGGGTTTACCCCCATGTTCCCCACATGATGAAGGGGCCAAGGATCAGAAAAGGTTGTTACAAACAGTTGCAAATAGCAGCCTGGAGGGAGAGCTGGTCCAGGGAGGGGGTGGCTGGTCTCCCTGGGGAAGGAATGCTGGGCTGGTAGTGGGAGAGTGGTGACGGGGTGCAAGTCCTTGGGGCAGGGACTGCACAGCTGTCCTGGAGTGGGCTGATGGGTTGATGAGAAGATGGCCTGGTGGAGGGGACAGTAGGTGCAAAGGCCCTGTGGTGGACCGAGCCTGGGATGGGGTTAGGGTGAGGAGGAGAAGGCTGGATGGGACCAGACCCTGAACGGCTGAGTAAGCAGGAGACCTGGTCACTTGGAACAGTTGCTGTGGTCACTGCAGTGTGGAGGCCTCTGCTCCAGCTGCCTCCTACCTGGAATTCCAGGACCCTACACTCCATCCTGGGCTTGCAGTATACAAGGGGAGCTTCTCTGCATACTCCTGTGGGGTTCCCCCCCTGAGGAGAGGGGTTCTTAACTGTGTCTCAGATGGGAGCTGCACACACCTGGTCAGGAGAGGCCTGAGAGCCACAAGGCTCCTGGAGAGCAGATTGCCATCCGCGGAAATTCTTCCTCTCCAACCCTTTACCCAATGACTTGAGGATGAAACTCCAGACACTTGAGAAAGGAAAAGAGGGCCGTTTGATTGGATGTGCTGGGCAAAGAAGGAAGCGGTCAACTGAGTGGCTTAAAACAGAAGTTTATTCTGTCAGGTTTTAGAGGCTAGAAGTCCTTAGTCAAGGTGCACAGAGCTATGCTCCCTCCAGAGGCTCTGGAGGAGGATCCTACGGTGCCTCTTCCAGCTTCTGGGGGCTGCTGGAAGCAGCCACTTCACTCTCTGCCTCTGTCATTGCAGGCTCACCTCCTCCATGTGACTTCTCCTCTCTCTCCCTCTTTTTTTTTTTTTTTTTTTTTTATGAAGGTTATTGCTCTATTACCCAGGCTAGAGTGTGGTGTCACAATCATAGCTCACTGCAGCCTCAAAGCTCCAGGGCTCAAGCAATCCTCCTGTCTCAGCCTCCCAAATAACTGGGGTGACAGGTGCCTGCCACAATGCCCGGCTAATTTTTTTTTCTTTTTTACTTTTAGTAGAGACAAGGTCTGACTCTTACTCAGGCTGATCTCAAACTCTAGGGCTCAAGTGACCCACTTGCCACAGCCTCTCAAAGTGTCAGGATTAGCCCCCATGCCCAGCCCTCCTCTCCTCTTATTAGGACATTTGTCTTTGAATTTAGGGCCCAACCTAACTCAGGGTGATCTCCTCTCAAAATCCTTAACTTAATTACAACTGCAAAGACCCTTTTTCCCAATAAGGTCACATTCACAGGTTCTGGGGGACAGGTCTTTTGGGGGACCACTATTTGACCCCATTGGCCCCATTGTAAGCCCCATCCTGTTTCCAGGAGGTCAGGACACCATCTGGAACCCCCCCATTCTCCCTGGGTGGGATGCAGCGTCCTCTAGAGGGGCTTGGCTGTTCAAGATTACCTCCCCCACCCGGCCCTGCCTCCGGTCTGTTGGGAGGGGCAAGGCTGGGCTGCAGGGATCACCGAGCAGAGTCACAACAACAAGGGCTAATATTTAATGAGCCCCGACTTTGGGCCAGGCTCTGCCCCACCTCCTTGGTCCCTGTGGCAACCTGGAGAAACAAGCAGATGAGGGCTGCTTGCTGGCAGGACGATCTACCACCTCATGCCCCTGGCTCTGTCCTATCATTCACTGACCTTTCCCCAGGAGAGAAGGTCTTCTCCTCCGATGGCTCATTCATTCCCAAGACCCGCGCATAGCACTTGAATCATGTTGAATCTTGACAGTATTAGTTGCTTTATCTTGCTGGGGGTGACAAGCCTAACTAGGATAGTTGCTCAACTTACAGTGGGGTTATGACCTGACAAACCCACCGTAAATTGAAAATACCCTGAGTCGGGCGGCGCCTGTGGCTCAAAGGAGTAGGGCGCTGGCCCCATATACCAGAGGTGGCAGGTTCAAACCCAGCCCGGCCAAAAACAGAAAAAAAAAAGAAAAAAGAAAATACCCTGAGTCAAAATGAATGTAATACCCCTCCCTGCTGAACGTCACGGCTTAGCTCACTTACTTTAAACGTGCTCTAAACATTTATATTAGCCTACAATTGGGCAAAATCATCCAACACAAAACCTATTTTATAATAAAGTATTAAATGTCTCATGTAATTTATTGAATACTGTACCTTATGTTGAAAAGGGATGGCTTTGCACCATTGTAAAGTCAAAAAATCGAAGTCGGACCATCGTAAGTCAGCGACTGTCTATATTAGAAATCAACCAGAAACCTGCCCGCGGCTAGACCTTGAACAGTTTACTGTTCTTGCTCATATATTTACCTAAAAGAACATTCTAATCCAAAACAGGCTTGATATCTAACCCTAACACCAGCCAGGGTCAACCCACTCAGCTTCAGCCTGGTCCCAGATTCATTCATCTGTTCATCCCGCATGCTCACTGTGCTCCTGCTGTGCACACAGCCCTTTGCCAACCCCTCAGGGGCCACTGAGAGCCCTGTGGTCAGCCTGTGGCCTCCAGATGCCAGCACTGTAGTCAGGAGCCCAGATCGGCACAGATGAGCACCTGGTCCCCAGGGAGCGGTTTCCCCAAGGAGGACACATGGGCCAGAGCAGCAGGCTGGACTTTCAGAGAGGCCTCTACGGAGGAGAGGCTAAGCCCAGACTGACTAGGGGAGGAGGTGCTGGCCAGGGAGAATCCTCCAGGTGGAGTGATCCAGGCCACAGAGGCAGGAAGGAGCCGAGGGAGAAGTCACCCAGCCAGCCTCATCCCTCACCTGTAGCACTCAGCTCAGCCCAGAGCCATCTGCATTCCTCTCCCATGGCTGCTGAGTAGATCGAAACAACACAAATCCATGTTAGTTTGTTCTGGAGATCAGAAATCTGGAATTAAGCATTCTGGGAGGCTGAGGCCAGTAGATTGCTTGAGCTCAGGAGTTTGAGATCAGCCTAAGCAAGAGCAAGACCCTGTCTCTCAAAATAGCTAGGTGTTGGCTTGGGACTCAGCGCTCAAATGTCTAAGGCGCCAGCCACATACACCACAGCTGGCGGGTTTGAATCCAGCCTGGGCCTGCCAAACAACAATGACAACTACAACTACAACAACAACAACAAATAGCCGGGCGTTGTGGCAGGCACCTATAGTCCAAGCTACTTGGGAGGCTGAGGCAAGAGAATCACTTAAGCCCCAGAGTTGGAGGTTGCTGTGCTGTGAGCTGTGATGTCACAGCACTCTACCCAGGGCGACAGCTTGAGGCTGTCTCAAAAAAAAAAAAAAAAAAAAAGCTGGGTGTTGTGGTGGGCACCTGTAATCCCAACTACTTGGGAGGCTGAGGCAAGAGGATTGCTTGAGCCCAAGAGTGGGAGGTTGCTGTGAGCTATGGTGCCATGGCACTGTACCCAGGGTGATGGAGTGAGACTCTGTCTCAAAAAAAAAAAAAAAATAGAATAAGTATGAGCCAGGTGAGGTGGCTCATGCCTATAATCCTAGTACTCTGGGAGGGCAAGGTAGGTGGATTGCCTGAGCTCATGAGTTCAAGACCACCCTGAGCCAGAGCAAAACTCCACCTCTAAAAATAGCCAGGCATTGTGATGGGCGCCTGTAGTCTCAGCTATTTAGGAGGCTGAGGCAAGAGAATCGATTGAGCCCAAGAGTCGAGGTTGCTGTGAGCTATGACGCCACAGCACTCTACTGAGGGTGACAAAAAAAAAAAAAAAGAAGTCTGGAATCAGTCTCGCTGGTCTAAAGTCAAGGTAACACTGTGCTTCTCCTGGGGGGGGGGAGGTCAGGGGAGAGTCTATTTCCATCCCTGTTCTTCACTCTGGCCTTTGATTCTATTGTCACATCTTATCTGACTCCTGCCTCCCTCTTACAAGGACCACTTGGGCCACCTGGGATGCTTCCTTCTTTGCTGTGTAAGGTGATCCTATGTTGCAAGGATTGAGATGGGTGGCCTGTGGGGGACACAGTGATTCTTGACCAGACAGTGAAGAGGAAGTTTGGGGCTCAAAAGCAAGGGATGGAGCCAGACCCAAAAGGCAGCACATTGTAAGATTCTGTATCTGTGAAATGTCCAGAATAGGCAAATCTATAGACACAGGAGAACTGGTGGTTGTCAGTGTCTGGAGCAGAGGAGTTGGGAGTACCTGCTTAATGGGACAGGAGCTCCCCTTACGATGATGGAACTGTTCTGGAACTAGATAGAGGTGGTGTCATACAACAGTGAATGTACTAAATGCCTCTGAATTGCGCACTTTACAAAAAAAAGGCCAGTTGCAGTGTAATCCCAGCAGACTGGGAGGATCGCTTGAGCTCAGGAGTTCCAGCCTAGAGTGAGACCCCCATCTCAACTAAAAAAAAAAATTGAAAACTTAGCTAGGGATCATGGTGGGAGCCTGTAGTCCCAACTACTCTGGAGACTGAGACAAGAGGATTGCTTGAACCCAGGAGTTTAAACTTGCTGTGAGCTAGGCTGAGGCCATGGCACCGTAGTCTGGGACAACAGAGTGAGACTGTTTCAAAACAACAAAAGCAAAAGAAAAAAAAAAAGTGAAGGACAGAAGATGGGGGAGGGAGCATTTTTGGGTTTGGCCCTGGTGGGAACAAATGGCTAAACATGTAACTGCCAATAATCTTGCCAGCATTTCACTTGGGTCTTACTATGCTAAAACAGCATCATTCTCTCAGGCTCAGCGCCTGTGACTCAAGCAGCTAAGGTGCCAGCCACATACCTGGAATCCAGCCCTGGCCCGTCAAACAACAATGACGGCTGCAACCAAAAAATAGCCGGGCATTGTGGCGGGCGCCTGTAGTCCCAGGTACTTGGGAGGCAGAGGCAGGAGACACGCTTGAGCCCAGGAGCTGGAGGTTGCTGTGAGCTATGATGCTATAGCACTCTATCCAGGGGGACAGCTTGAGTCTCTGTCTCAAAAAAAAAAAAAAAAAAGGCCTCACTCTCCTCCCAGGCCTAGCGTTACATTCACAAAGTCTTCTTTGCCAGGCATGATGGCTCACGCCTGTAGTTTCAGCACTTTAGAGAGGCCAGAAGTTGGAGACTGCAGTGAGTTATGATTGTGCCACTTCACTCCAGCCTGGATGAAAGAGCAAGATCCTGTCTAAAAACAAAAAAAAGCCCAACAAAACAAAAAAAACAAAAAAAAAAGCCCCAACTTCTTTTACTACCTTAGCCTAGATTCAAAAAGGCAAGGAGGGAGGAACAGTCTTCCATAAAGAAACGGGCCAGGGTTGAGTGTGGAGGGTGCAAGAGGACCTGGGAAACAGGACTGGTTCTCCACAGTGGAGTGTCTGGCCTGATACGGGGCCAGAGAGCAGGACTGGGGCCCTGGGGGGGCACCAAATTCTGGCAGAGCCCCCTCACTCCCATCTCTTCTCCTTTTCTGTTCTGCTAAGCTGTGAAGTTTCCATGTCCTCAATCTCAAAGCCTGTATGACCCTGGGCATTACAGTGACTTGTTTGGTGCCATCTACTCCTGTGAGTACCTCACCCCCACCCCTGGCCCAGCTGGGTGGGTCTCTGGTCCCTCACCATTGTCCCCACCTCCACCCACCCACCTCTTATCTGCCCTGCCACATTCTGGCAGCCCACTGCCCACCAGCACACCATCCCCCGGCCAGAGAGGCAGTGCCATGGGACTGCCCCAGCTGTTCAGGGCTGCTGCTTTGCCCTTCAGGGGAGCTTTCTGGCCCCAGGAGCCATATCAGAAACCCAGACCAGGCATCTGTCCCCAGGTGTCCACTCAGCTGCTAGGGTGGGACAGGGAGCCACTGGTTGCCCTGGGCCTCTCTGCTGGGGAACAGTTGAACCAGCTGGAATGCTCTGAGCCCGTGTACTCCTCCAATCAGTATGGCCAGGTCCAGGCATTGGAACACTTTGCAGTTTGCAGGGAACTTTCTTCCTTATCTCATCAATTCTGCCTGGGAGACCGGTACTATTAACCCATTTAAGGAGAAAGGACCTGAGGCCCATGATCACAGAGCTGATGAGCGGGGACCTGAGCCCTGTGTTTTCTCCTGGGTGCTCTGCTCCACTTTGGCACCCATTTCCAGTGTCACTTATCTTGAGTTACCCCTGGAAGTTTAGGGTGCTGGGGACCAGGTGAGGTGTGGCACCCACCCTGCCATGCATGTAAAGCACTTCAAGGCTGGTGCTTCTCTCCTGCTTGGTGGGGATGCTCCCATCAGGCCGGCATCTCTAGGGTGCTCTTAGGACACATCTCGGGTCTCTCCTGCCCCCAGGCCTGGGCCCTCGCGCCAGGGATGCCTACTCAAACCTCCCAGGCCCTCAGCTGATGATGCCAGCTTGGCCGCCTTCCCTGCCACCGCTGCCGCCGATGGTCCCACACTCAAGGGACCCCCAGCAAGCCCCAGGGCCCGCCAGGCCCTCGAGACCTCTGCGCTTCCAATCCCGAGCCAACACGCAGCCCCCCAAGGAGCCCTCCAACCTATGAGCCCACCACCTTGTCCCCACTGCCAGGTCCCCTCCACACATCCAGCTGAGACCTTGGCACCTGCTCCTGACCCAGGACAGGGCAGAGGGACCCTGGATGCAGGGGAGGGGTTTGCTAAGGGACACCCCATGTTGACCCAGTGGCTGTTTTAACTCCGTGCATATAAATACAAACAACACAGACCTCCTTATCCTGCATTTTCATGGAGAACGCAGATTTCTAGAGTGAATTTTCCATCAAGCCAATTTAATTCCTTGACCAATTTTCAATACAACACAAAGTGGTTTTGAAAACACTTCTTATTTGCTGAAGCGATTTCATCAGAATCTGTTCCAATTACAACTACCACTGCTGTGCATTTCATTTGGGCTATTCAGACCAATTTTCCCACGGGGACCAAATTTTACTACATGCATCGTTTTTTATTGGTGCCAGTAATCACTGTTACACACTGGGTAGTTCACAAAGCTGGGTTGTTTCTATTTTTCCTTGGCTAATCTGTGAGGAGGCTGGTGCCATGGCCCCAGGATACCCGGGAAGGTTCTGTCTGTCCCTGGCTGGGCCACCGCACACCTGGTTTGAGTCTTTCTGGTATCTGACTTTGCTGCCCGTGTACTTGGTGGAAAGAGAGCAAATCGTGAGGTCAGGAGTCTTGCTACGGCAACTTAGTGACCAGCCCTGGAGCTCCCCACGCCCACCTCATGGGGCTGGTGAAGCTTCTGGCTCAATTTTCTCCCCTTCCTCCTCTTTAGGTCTCGCTTCCTCTTCCCTTCTTGCCTGAGCTCTCCAGTTTTGTCCTTTTTGTCCTAGTGACAGTCCTTTTGCATTTTAGGGAGACTGACACAGCACAGGTGTCAGCCCCTGCCTCCACCCCCCAGGTGTACTAGATCCCTGGGAGGGAGGCAGGTGGGGGCCTGGGGACAGCTATCCAGGGGGGACCCGCTTCTCACTCGCTCCCCTCTGGCTGCCCTGGGGAAGATGGGGACCCCAGGCTCCCCCCAGGTCTGGGTGACCCTAAGTCTGGGAACGCTGCACACCTGCCCATTTTTTTGTTTGTTTTTTAAGACAGAGTCTCACTTTGTGGCCCTCAGTCCAGTGCCCTAGCCTCATAGCTCACAGCAACATGAAACTCTTGGGCTCAAGCAATCTTCTTGCCTCAGCCTCTCAAGTAGCTGGGACTATAGGTGCCCACCATCACACCTGGCTAGTTTTTGTTTTTTTTTTTGGAGACACAGTCTCACTTTATCGCCCTTAGTAGAGTGCCGTGGCGTCACACAGCTCACAGCAAACTCCAACACCTAGGCTTAGGAGATTCGCTTGCCTCAGCCTCCTGAGTAGCTGAGACCACAGGTGCCTGCCACAACGCCCGGCCGTTTTTTTGTTGCAGTTCGGCAGGGGCTGGGTTTGAACCCGCCACCCTCGGTATATGGGGCTGGTGCCTTACTGACTGAGCCACAGGCACTGCCCACGCCTGGCTAGTTTTTAGAGATAGGATCTCGCTCTTGCTTTTGCTCAGACTGGTCTGGAACTCCTGAGCTCAAGCAAGCCATCCACTTCAGCCTCTTAGTGTGCTAGGATTACAGGCCCACTGGGCCTAGCCATCTGCCTCATTCTTTTTTTTTTTTGGCCAGGGCTGGGTTTGAACCCACCTCTGGCATATGCGGCCAGCGCCCTACTCCTTGAGCCACAGGCACAGCCCATCTGCCCCGTTCTCTGCCTCACAGCCCCTGGCTCAGCGCTGCACTGCATCCAGCCCCACCTGACTGCTCCTTTTTTCTCTAAGGCCACATTAGGCCAAACCCCTCCTGCCCTGTGGCTTACCTGTCTCAGCCATCTGCCTACCCCCAACCCCTATATCGAAGATGAATATTTTTTTGCAACTTCTTTCCAGAGGAAAGTCACCCACTTTTTAGACTGGAGATGAGGGCATAGTCAGGATGAATGCCCTCTATGTGGGCTGGTGGGACTTGCTAACCTCCCATGGCTACCACCCCCGCTCAGTCTGTGGGCTGGAGCTGAGGGACAACAAGCCCAGAGTCCCCCAGCAAGGTCTGAACTCTCTGGGCCAAAGAGGCTGAACGTGCTAGATTTGAGCAGCCTGACTTCTGCCTCCTCTCCTCACTACAGGGGTGGCCTAGCCTCAATCAGCTAAATCGGGAGGTGGGGGCTTCTGGGGAGCACACAGGCCAGGCCGTGGTTGACATGGGCACCCTGGGACCTTCACGCCTCATAGCCCTCATAGGTGTTCCCACTTGGCTCTGCCCTCCCAGCCCCTTTCTCACGTTGTTGAGGCAGTTCCTACAGCCCAGGTGTGTCTCTGCTGTCTAACAGGCCTCTGGGTGTTTGGGGAGGGGGGACTTCAGCCCCACAGCAGGCCAGCTGGGAGCAATCCTGGAAGAAGACAGTCCTGTCCCTGGGTGAGGTGGGGGCAAGCTGGCCTTTGGCCTGGTCCCCGGTGGTAGACCAGCCCTTCTACACTGGGGTCTTCAGGCCTTAGAAGCTGGAAAGGGAAAGCCAGACCTGCTCCAGGGCCATTGGCCCTGTACAGCAAGGGAGGGAGCTGGGGAGCGGTAGAACAGGGGTGAGGCCAGCAGAGTGGGGATTTCAGAAGGCCCTGGGCCTAGCCTCTTCGTCCACAATGGGACAACACCTGGCCTGGGCCATAGCAGCAAGGCCAGGCTGGACAGGGACCAGCTGTCCTGGTTTGCCTGGGAGAAAGGTTCCCAGGATACAAAACTTTCAGTTTTAAGACTGAGATGAATTGATCATATGGGGAGGCAGGTGGGAGCGTCTGCTCTGACACCAAGAAGGAAGGGCAGAGAGAGGCTTCTTGCACAGTACAAGGTCCCAGCTCAGGTGCTGCTGGAATGGAGATGCTGCTTGGGGACACTGTACTGCTGAGCCCAGCTCATGACCCATCAAAGCAGGGGAAATGTCTCTGAACATTTCTCTCAGTAACCTTTTTATGATATAAACAACTGACAGCAGCAATGTTCTGGGAAGGGCATCACCAGTACCCAAAGGCAGACAGTGGAAGGTGGAAGTTCAGGCACTAGAGAGAATAGCTGTTTGTGTGGAGACTCCTTAGAGACCCTCTGTCACCATCATCTTGGCTGGCTTGACCTTTGACTCTCCATGTGGGCAGCGACCCTCCAAACACACACATAACTACCAGGGAAATCTTTCCCTCCACTCACCCTCTCCCTCCTCTTGCTATGGTGGCACCAAGAACTGTAGAAACGGACTCCAGCAAAACTTGCTGCTGTGTTACTCCTAGGGGTATAAGAAATGGCCCTAGAAAGCAGGGCACAATTGTGCTAACAGGCTCCACAGTGCCTCGTGCAGTGCCACTGATAAGACCTTGGTCATCCTGGAAGTGTCCCCACTCCTGCCCTCCCCAGGAGGACTCTCCCACCCCCAAAAGAGCTGTGTTCTTTTAAGGCTCATTTCGAATCCATATATCACCCAATTATAAGCTATGGCTTAAAAGCCTAAGAGAAATGCAGAATGAGAAACCTTTGAGAAACCCAATGAAAACCTTGCCAAATGCAAAAGTTAGAAATAGCCTTGCTTCAAAAGATCTCCATTTTGGCCAACCCAGGAGGCCTCCCCTTACTGGGAGGTAGACCTGAGTCAAAGGACTCATCTGTCCTTGGTCCTGGGCGCTGTGAAAAGCCCCTCAGAGACCTCCAGGGTCACAGCTGCCCCACCCACCCATTTGGGGGGCACCCCCACAGCCAGCCTCAGGGTCAGCCTGGCTCTCTGCTGCTGGCCACAATATGTTCCCAGAGAACTCTGGCTGCACCACTGGAAAGAGCCTAGGGACGCTCAGTGGCCCTTGGGGTGTCCTCTTCATCTAAGAGTCTCACAGAACAAGCCCGTCTCTTTTAAAACTGTCTGGAAGAGGTGCCTAGCCTGCCTGCCTGCGTCCAGCCTGCCCACACCCCCGGGCAGGAATTTACTTCAGCAGCTCCTTCAGCAGCTCCTCGTGGTGAAAAGCAAGATCCCCTTCCGGGATTCCAAACGGCTCTGAGGCAGGAACTGAATACACAGATGTCCCTGGTGGCCAGTGGAGTGGGCTCAGGCTGGCAGGAGGAGGCCAGACTGTGTCCCCAGCATGATGGTCAGCTTCAGCCAGTTGTGGCTTTGAGGGAATTGTGGCGACATTCTTCAGTTTTTCAAGGTTAAGTCAGAAGCAAGGCTTTTCACATAAACCCTTTTGATTTTAAAATGTTGGCGAACATATTTCTAAAAAGTAAAATACTGTGTGCAAGCCAAACAGCACACATCAGGGACTGTGGGTCTGCACCCCCCTAAGACAACATGCCCTTCCTGCAGACAGGAAAGGCGCATCTACCTGTTACCTGGGGGTGGGGTGGCCAGGCCTTCATCCCATGGGCTACTACACACTCTGGGAATCAGACATGCAGAGCCCCAAAGCGCGTGATTTTGAGCAACCTCGTCGATGCAAATGGTGTTTTTTAAGTGGAATTTTGGCAACAGTTAAAAGCCATGGCTGGATTTCAAAGGAACAAGGCTGGCTTCCTGTGTGTCACTTAGGTAGCTCCCAGGACAGGCCTATAAATGAGTCCACCAGCACCTTTGCATCTTAGCCACTTCACACCTGAACATGTAGTAGCTGTCACCATCTCCTGTAGTCTTTTTTTTTTTTTTTTTGAGACAGAGCCTCAAGCTGTCACCCTGGATAGAGTGCTCTGGCATCACAGCTCACAGCAACCTCCAATTCCTGGGCTCAAATGATTCTCCTGCCTCTGCCTCCCAAGTAGCTGGGACTACTTTGGTTGCAGCCATCGTTGTTTGGCGGGCCCGGGCTGGATTCAAACCCACCAGCTCAGGTGTATGTGGCTGGCGCTTTAGCCCGTTGAGCCACAGGTGCCGATCCATCTCCTGTAGTCTTGAAGGTTCCAGGTTCTGGACAGAGGCTGCAGGCATCCGGGCAGGGCCTCTGCATCTGCTGGAAAACAGCCAGTTCCCAGGCCCCAGCTCCTGCCCTGGCTGGAGGCTCCAGATGTTCCCACCTTGCCTGGGGAACTTGTTACCGTGGCTTCTAGTCACCATGGGGCACATGTGGGGTTGCTGCATCAGCATCATGTGGGAGCTGCTTTATTTTTAGTTAGCAGCTTTGAGGTGTAATTGACACACCACGAAGTTCACCTTTTAAAAGTGTATCTTTGAATGTGTTCTAGCAGTCATGGATTGATCACCACCGTCTCCCTGGGGAGTGCTCGCAGTGACCTGGCAGGGCTTCACCCCACTGATGCTGATGCGGGGGTGGGGGTGGGAGGACCAGGAGCCTGTTTTTTGCTATTTCACTCACTCCCAAGGGGCTGTGCTGTGGAGCCAGGAATGGGAAACACAGGAAAGGGGTGCTCCATAGTGGACCCAGGCCTCTTGGGGGACATAGCAACGTCTGCGTTTCGTTTCTTTTCTTTTTTTATGAGACAGAGTTGCACTATGTCGTCCTGGGTAGAGTGCTGTGGCATCATAGCTCACAGAAACCTCAAACCCTTGGGCTTAAGTGATTCTCTTGCCTCAGTCTTCCAAGTAGCTGGGGCTACAGGCGCCTGCCATAATGCCTGGCTATTTTTTTGTTGCAGTTGTCTTTGTTGTTTAGTAGCCCCAGGCTGGGTGCAAACCCTCCAGCCTTGGTGTTTATGGCTGGTGTCCTAACCACTGAGCACAGGCACCAAGCCTGCGTTTATTTTCTTAAAACAGGGTATGGCTCTGTCACCAGGCTACAGTGCAGTGACACCATTGTAACTCACTGCAGAATGAACTCATGGGCTCAGGTGATTCTCTTGCCTCCGCCTCCTGAGTAGCTAGCTAGGACTATAGCCTCCTGCCACACCTGGATAATTTAAAAATTTTTTATAGACAGGATCTTGCTATGTTGCTCAGGCTGGGCTCAAACTCCCAACCAAAACGATCCTCCCACCTCAGCCTCCCAAAGTGCTGGTATTACAGGCATGAGCCACCTCACCTGGTATCTGTAGGCAGTTTTGTCACAATGAGGGGGTACTACTGATTCCAGTGGGCAGGGCTCAGGGATGTTGCTGGGCACCCCACATGCATAGGACAGCCCCACTGCAGGGACAATGATCCAGCCCCAAAAGTGAATGGTGCCTACATTTAAGCTGGACCTACAGGAACTTCAGTCCCTTCCCTCTAATGCGGTGGTTCTCAACCTGTGGGTCGCGACCCCATTTTTTTATTAACACTCAGTAAGGTGAAGTGGCATCACAGCTCACAGCAACCTCCAAATCCTTGGGCGTAGGCAATTCTCTTGCCTCAGCCTCCTGAGTAGTTGGGACTACAGGATCCTGCCACAATGCCCAGCTATTTTTTTGCTGTTGCAGTTTGGCTGGGGCTGGGTTTGAGCCCACCACCCTTGGTATATGGAGTTGGCACCCTACCCACTGAGCCACAGGCGCCGTCTGCGACCCGTTTTTTTAAAAATAAAGACAGAGTCTCATCTTATTGCCCTCGATAGAGTGCCGTGGCATCACACAACTCACAGCAACCTCCAACTTCTAGGCTTAGGCAATTCTATTGCCTCAGCCTTCCAAGTAGCTAGGACTACAGGCACCTGCCACAATAGCCAGCTATTTTTGTTGTTGTTGCTTTTGGCCAGGGCCAGATTCGAAGCCGGCACCCATGGTATGTGAGGCTGGTGCCCTACCCACTGAGCCACAGGTGCCACCCTGTCGCGACCCCTTTTTAATAATGAAAATACACTGCGGCATTAGGAAGGTTGAGAACCACTGCTCTAATGGAACACCTGAAACCTCCAGGCCCAGCCCACAGAAAAAGAAATGGGTTTGGTGGTACAGCCTCACCTGTGGCATTTAGCAAAGATGTTGTGTAGGACATTTCCTAAACTTCAATTTGGCGTTAGGAACTCCTGTTACAATCAGATTCTGACTCTAGAGGTCTAGGCTGCAGCCATAAGCTCTCAGATGCTGCTGTTGGCCTGGGACCGACACTTTGAAGTGAGGGCATGGTCCACAACAGTCTGCCCGAAGGGCCCACTGAGTGTTTAACAAACTGACACTCGGGAGCCTGCACTGTTTCATTGTGTAATAAACACGGACAGCTACCTCTGAAATCTGCCTGCCAAGAGGGGTCTGGCACTCACTCCATACAGAGGGTCACTGCAAAACACTGCAGTCTTCCTGCCACTGGAAGGCAAGTGTGACAGTTTCCTGAGAATTTTCTTCCATCCCTAAGAATAGAGAAGCTGCAGAGGGTGGAGGCTGCTCTCCTCCAGACTCCAAGGGCTCTGGAAAGGTGGGCTACAAGATGTACACAAGCACTAGCTTGAGTAGGTCCCAACAGCCAATCATGTGACAACTAGCCAGTGAAGAGCTGTCCCAGGAGAGATCTGTAAGAGCCCTGGCAGGTTCCAACTGGGCAGACTTGAGCCAGGCACTGGCACAGCAGATGTAGTCAAGGGTATAAGAGCAGGAAAGGACAGGCAGGGCTGAGACACTGGGTGGGCACAGAACCTCCTGAAAACAGGAGAAATTCTCCATCTGGCCCTGACCCAATTGAGCACAGCCTGACACTACCCTGGACTGAGGCGTGCGTGTTGCCTACAAAGAGCTGCCAACTGAGCTTTATGGGGCTGCTGGGCCTTCCTCACTCCTGGAAGCCCAGGCCCCTTAGACAGGCACCAGGCTGAGGGTGCCTCCTCTCAAAGCAGCCCTGGCAGGCTCAGGGGAGCCTGGGACTATCTACTGCCCCCAAATGCCAGGCCAGACATTGCCCTACCCTTGCCTTCTCTAGCCCCACTAGCTCTGCATGCAAACCTGCAACCTGTCTGCTGGGTCCAGCCTGTGGCTGGCCCCTGAAGCTGTACCTAAGATCCTCATGTGAAAGGCAGCAGTGGGCCCTGCTTACTCCTGTGTGTGTGGGGGTGTGGGGGGGGCAGACCTATCCAGCCCGGTGGGGGTAGGGGTCAGTGGACAGAAGCTGGAACCTGGGAACACAGGCCAGAAATTAACTTCATGGCAACCTCAGGTAGTCAGGAAGATTCCAGAGAATGCTATAGTTAGAAAGACAGCAGGCAGCAGTGTGTAGCTGGGGAGGCCAGGCCTGCTGGGAGCAAAGCCTAGGGTACAAGGCAAGACGACAAAGCCTGGTGGTGGTTTGGAAAATTCTTCTCTTTTGTTAAAATGGGGAAAGGAAATGGAGATGGGTTCCCCGGGCTCTGGGGGAGACATGCAGGTAGCCCCAGCAGACAGATGCTGGGGGTGGGTTGGAAGGGTCCTGGAGTTTCCCACGATCATTTTGTTGGCAGGAACAGCAACACTGGCTGCTGAAGAGGAAGGTAAGGCAGGGCCCTGGGGGTGGTGGTGGGTGAGGGATCTGGGGCTCACTCTAACATGCAAAGTCCAGCTGCCCCATGTGTTAGGTTGCTTTTTGAAGAGCAATGTATGTATAAATACAGACACAGCTATACGCACACATGCGGAGAGCTCTGTGCCCCCGAGGGTGGGGATCTAGGCCTGCCGGCCCCCACAGAGCTCCAAGTTAGGAGCCAATTGTCTCCACAGGGCGATTCCCGCAGTACCCCCTAATCTGGGGCAGGACAGGGCAGGTGAGTCCTTGAGGGAAGGCTGTTTGGCCTCTGAAGTTCTGTCCACCAGACACCCAAACCATTTTGAACCAAATCCAAGCGTGCTGGGTGCCACGTGCCTGCGTGTCCATGAACTTGCGTGCGTGCAGCCGTGCATGCTGGCACAAGACATGACCCTGCCTGGCTAGAGTCCTGTCTCTTCCCTCCAGGTCTCTGGGGAGCAGGGGTGCAGACAGAGAAGGGGTGAAGGGGCCTGTGGAGATGTCCTCTCCCCCGCCCCACGGGGTCCTGGCCTCCGGGAGGGGGGAGGGGCCTCTCTTATCTCTCTGCCTCCATGGCAGGGTGGGCCCTCGGTTCTGAGGCAGCTTGTTGGGGAGCCAGGGGTGGCCAGTCTGAAGCTGGGGAAGGGGGTGTTGGAGTCCACAGGGGTGGCTGTGGCTGGTGGTGCTGTGGGCCCCCTGGGGGCGAGGCCGCAGTTGGCCAGCTGGGTGCCGAGAAGCTGCCGGTGGCAGCATGGGGGAAGTGCGGTGGAGGCGAGGTGGCTGTTGTGGCCATCGGGCTGCCACTGCCGCCACCGTGGAAGCTCTCAGAGGCCTTGAGACGAGAGAACATGGTGAGGGCATCAGGGAAGTTGGGGGGCGTGGCAGGGGTGTTGGCGGGAGTGCACATCTGTGGGGGAAGAATGGAGAGAAGGAGTGAGCACCCTTTCTGAGGCCCCCTCAGGACCTCCACTGCCTCCAGAAAGGAGACATATGGCCAGCCCATGGTTAAAAAGACTGTCCCTTCCCCAGATGCCACTGGAGTAGCATCCCGGCCCCATCAGCTGGTCCTCCACCCAAGGGCTTGCAGAGAAAAGCACTGAGCAGAGCTGACCCAATCCCTGGGGTCCAGGGGCACATCCACACTCTGGTGCAGGCCTCCGTGTGCTCTGGCTCTGGGGCCATCAGGCTTTGCCAGTGGTCCCCAGGTCCCATGGGAAAGTGGTGTAGGGGGAACTGAATCCAGGACACCCACCTCTGTGTGTACCAGTGCCCTCCATCTGGGCCACGGCTGCTACACTGAACTGCCTCAGTCTCCGCCCTCCCTGCCCAGAACTGGGGCCCCAGGAGACACTTACCATCTGGTGGTGGTGGTGGCTGTAGGGGATGTTGGTCTCCTGGAAAAAGGCGCTGAGGGCTGTCTGCAGGAAGAAAAGCTTATGCTTACCATCCAGGACCCCACCATCCCTGTGGCTGCCCCTGTTCCCAAGCTCCCCTGGGCTCGGGCAACCCCAGCCTGACCAACAAGTAGGGCTGAGGCCCAGTGGTGTGCCAGGGCACTCAGGCAGTTTCAGATGGGCAATGAAGAGACCCTCCTAACACCACTTACCACTTGCCAGCCAGATACCCACAGCTTGCCCAGATATCCACCCCTTGTGCATACATGGCACTGTCACCATGAGAGGAGGGAATGCTATGTGACTCCTAAGTAACCCAGCTGGATCTAAGCCTTTGATTCTGCAGAGTCTAACGTAGCTCTGTCACTACCTCGGTGGGTGAAAGTCCTAATGCTTCTCAGAACCTCGATTTCCTCATTTGTGAAGCAGGAGAATATTGAGGAAGGAGTCCAAGCCTGTAGGGCATAGACCTACTGGGTGCTTCCAGGTTCCCCTCCCTCACTACAGTGACCTCCTAAAACCACCATATTCCAGCCAGGAGAACCTAGAATTAAGCTGGAGTGCCTGGGTCTTCCACTCACTCATTCACCCAAGCCTTTGGTATAATGTGCTCAATATGGTGGAGTAGGAGGGCAGCTCCTGGACTAAGCCCCTACCCCATGTATAACCACCACCGCAGTGTTCCCTGGCCACCTGCTGCTGGCTTTGCCATGCTGGGCACGTGATACTCCACTGTCTCCCTCAACATTGCTGCCACAGGCCACACTGAGCAAAGGGCCCCCTACCCAAAGTGAACTACGGCTCCATCAAATGGGAGCATTTATCATCATCACTAACACCAGAGTAGGTACTAGCATCACCTGTTTTACAGGTAGGGAAGCTGAGGGACAAAGTGACTTGCTTTGGATCACTGGTCAGCAAAAGGCAGAGGTGGGGTTAGGAGCCCAGATTGTAACTCCAGACAGAGCCCTCAGACCAGCCCACCTAAGGTTGGAAAGGGGGTGATGCCGGCATTGGTTGTGTCCTGGATCAGCACCTGCAAAGGGGATGTTGAAGGAAAGAGGCTGCTCTTGTCAAAATGCTAGGTGAAGGGGTGGCGCCTGTGGCTCAGCGAGTAGGGCACCAGCCCCATATACCGAGGGTGGCGGGTTCAAACCTGGCCCCGGCCGAACTGCATCAAAAATTAGCTGGGCGCTCTGGCGGGCGCCTGTAGTCCCAGCTACTTGGGAGGCTGAGGCAGGAGAATCGCCTAAGCCCAAGAGCTGGAGGTTGCTGTGAGCTGTGACTCCACGGCACTCTACGGAGGGCGATAGAGTGAGACTCTGTCTCCACAAAAAAAAAAAAAAAAATGCTAGGTGAGGGAGCCCCTGCAAGTGTGTGAGGGATCCCTGAAGCCCTGCCAAGTGTCAGGCTCAGCCCTGCAGCTTAGAGAAGCTGCTGTGCCCCCAGTCCAGCTGCCCAATACCACCTTGATTTCCTAGTCCCTCGCCCACCCCAACACACCCAGAAACCCTCCAGGGGCCCAGAGCTTTCCCTCAGATTTTCTTTTTTTTTTTGTAGAGACAGAGTCTTCCTTTATCACCCTTGGTAGAGTGCCGTGGCATCACACAGCTCACAGCAACCTCCCACTCCTGGGCTCAGGCGATTCTCTTGCCTCAGCCTCCTGAGTAACTGGGTACTACAGGCGCCTGCAACACCAGCTATTTTTCTGTTCTGCAGTTTGGCCGAAGCCGGGCTTGAACCCACCACCTTCAGTATATGGGGCCAGCGCCCTACTTGATGAGCCACAAGTGCTGCCCAGATTTTCTTTTTTCAAAGTAAATTCAAATGAATTATTCTGAGAATTTCCTGATGAAGACTCCCTACCTGGGTATCCCCAGACTGGTGTGGGTGCTCAAACATGGGGGCTGGTGTCTTCAGGTCCTCCCTGACTCCAAGACCCTCCAGTAGCATACTGCGGCCCACAACCCAGGATCACTCTGCAAATCCTAACCGAGGGGCCCCAGGCAACACACCAGTCCCTTCCCTCTGTGTGAGTTCTCCACGGAGAAACATCTGCCCCACTAGATAGAAGCCCCTCCCCTTGCAGCCTCCTGCCCCCATTAGCACCTGAATCACAGAGAATGTGACCCAGAAACACCAGCCAGCTGGCAGGAAAGCAAAGAGGGGGTTGGGGTATTGGTGAGGAACCCCTCTCCCACTCCCACGCAAGGGGCTGACCACCAGAGCCACCCACGCTAGTCTCTCCCCAAACATTTCAGTCTTCAAAGCATAATTTTATTTTACTTTTAAAAGACAGAGTCTCTCTATTATCTAGGCTGGAGGACAGTAGCAAGATCATAGCTCACTGCTGCCTAGAACTTCTGGGCTCAAGTCCTTCTGCTTCAGCCTCCCAAAGTGCTGGAATTGCAGGTATGAGCCACTGTGCCCAGCCCAAAGCTGCATTTTCAATTCCTCTGCACAGTGCGAGGGATATAGCCTAGGTGCCAGGCTCTGAAAAAGGGCTGGGCTTAGTTGCAGGCAGAGCCCACTTCCCACTGGACACCTCCCTGCCCAGCCCTAGGTAGGGAGGGAACCTGTATGCAGATGTGGGACTCAAGCAAACTGCCATGAATGTGGTTTTGCAAGTTTTGCCACATCCACTCCTTGAAACAAACAGGACTGTTAGGGTTGTGGAGGAGGTGGGGAGCAGGGAGCCCCAGGTAGAGCTGCCTGGGGGAAGGGGGCAGTGAGCTAGAGCTTGACTCGCACACTTCTACTCCGCACCCCCCAGGTAGAAAAGATGAAACTGAAGCCAGAGGACAGAGCAGCCTCAAGACTGCCCCGGGGTCAGGGACCCTGAGATCTCTGCGAAGAGAAGAGGACAGATTCCTCCAGGTGGAAAGGCCACTGTCTCCTCAGTCTGTCCCAAGCTTGGGACATTCTGATCTCCATCGCGTCCCCAGGGGGCTAAGCCCCAGCGTCCTCTGCCTCCTGCAGGCCCAAATACCTTCCCTGAGATGACTCCCCATTAGGAAACCAGGATCTTGGGCCCCAGCTGGGCACAGGAGCCACCCTACCGACTGAGGCTGTGACTCCACAACTGGCAGTCTGGCCCCACCTCTACATACTACTTCAGGGGATATTTCTGGGGTCTACTAATTAAGGAAGGGCCAGACTGCTCCTTGGCAGCACAAGTCATGAGCGCTACTGCCCTATGGGTCAACATAGGCCTGGGGGAGTGGGTGCCAGAACTGAGACAGGCCCACCTCTTGCCCTACCAGTCCGAAAGCCAATGAACCGAGTACACCCTCCCCAGGACAGATTCCCCTGCCAGCCCCAGAAGACGGCACCTGGACACGCACAAGGACTCCCCAGCAGCCTCCAGAGCGGGGTATACACATGCACATCCCCACGCTGTGGCGTGGGTCCCCCAACACATCACCCACCCTATCATACTGGACACGAGCAAACTAGGCAAAATCGCCACATGTGTACACGCCGAGCGGACACCAAACGCAGGGACAGACTGCGCGATCGCACCCGCGCCAACATGCCCACACGTACACCACCCCGTGAGCCCCGCTGACGCCGCAGCGCGGTGCGTGCGTAAATACAAACGCACATGTCCGCGTACGCATCCGCAGCCAGCCACCCCCCCGGGCACACCGACCCTCCGACCACACGCGCGGACGGCCCCGCCCTCGGCCCAGGCCCGGGGCGTCCTCTTTCCGGCTGCCCGCCCGGCGGTCCGTCCGCGGCGCCGCCCCGCCCTCGACCGTTACCGGGACAAAAGGGGAGACCCGTTTGACCGCCGGGGGCTTGAGGCCCCGCGGGGGCGGACGGCATATCCGCGCCCCAAAGCCCGGGGCCGACTCGCCTCAAGCTCCCGGGACCCGGATGCCGCTGCGACCCTCGGAAAGCGGGTCGAGTACCAGGCGGACCCCGAGGGCGCACGGCCGCACGTGTCCAACCCCACCCGCCCTCGCTCGGACACACGGCGCTGCGGCCCAGTCCCAGCCGGCGACCGCGCACCTCGAACTGCCAGTGGGCCGCCTGCAACAGCTGTTTCGCCTGGTCGGCCGCGCAGCCCGCCGTCAGCACGAACTGGTTGATCATGACCTGGTGCTTGAGCTCGTCCATGTTCACGGACATGGCGCCGCTGCGCTGCCCCTCCGGCCGCCCTCGCCGCCGCCTCACGCGTCCACCATTAGCGAGCCGGCTCCGGCTAATACAAATATTTACCGTGCGGCTCTGACTCACCCAGCCTCGCCTCGCTCGCGGCCGCCGCGGCATGCTGGGAGATGTAGTCCCGGCGCCCCCGCCGGCGGCGCCACGCCAAAGCTGGGCGGGAACAATGGCCCAGCGCCTGCGGGGGACCACCACAGCGTCGCCCTGCGGTGGCTCTGACCGGGACCGGGAGGAGAGGGTCACTGCCCGTGTGTGGGTGCCAACGCCAGGGACGCGAAGCCCTGTGTGCTTAGCATCGCACTCTGGCAAGCAGGCGCTCCCTTAGAGCGGGAGCTGGAGGCTGCGAGGCCTTGAAAGCTTGGCACACCTTAGACGCCAACAAATAAACACTAGTTCTGTGAATAAGTCTGCCCTTCAAAGGTCTGCTCGAAGCCACCGCCTCCAGGAAGCCTTCCGGGTCTCCTCGGCTCAGTCGCGCGTCACCCACCCTTGGGCCCCCTCCCTCATTCTTGCTCTCGGCCTGCCACAGTCTGAGGAAGCGATGGCGCCCGGTATAGGGTCCTCGGGGTACTGCTCGCAGCAGCACTCCCGCCTTCCCACACAAAATCTCGTGCTCTTTGGTGGGAAATGCCGGCCTTCAGTGGCGGGCGCCAGGACCCCGCGGAGCCAGTTCCGGAGCGGTCTTGAACTCCCATTCCCAGAATGCCCTGGTTTATTTGCATCGTTTCGTCCTGGGTGACGTCACTGAGTGAGGCCACGCCTCGACCAATGGGTAGCCTCAGGGTGTTAGGACCTGGCCATATAAGGTAAACAAAGCTGGCCGGCCAATGAGACGGCGGCGGGGGCGGGCACTGGGTTGGGGCGGACGGGGGCGCGTCCTGTGGTGACGGGGCCAGGGCGTTGCGGCTGTGTTTACAACCCCGCACATGTGGCTTCCGGTTGACCTCGCAAGTCCGCAAGTCGGCCCCCGCCTGGCTCCCAGCTCGCCAGAGTGGGAAGGCGGGGTTGCTCGGGCTCTGAGTGACCTTGGGCTGGATCCCTACGCTCCCGGGCCCCAGATTCATTCGTTGAGCCACTATTTATTGGGCCCTTACTCTGGGTTTTTTTGACTTGGCCTGGGACTACGGAATAGCAAAACCGGGGGCGGGTAGATTTATGGGTTTGCCTAAGGCTGGGAGCCAGGGGAGCAAATATCTGGAAACCCAAGGACAAATGTAGCATAGCAAATATGGAGAGTGCCCTGAGGAAGCAGGCACAGGCCCTAGGGGTGGGTTAAGGGCCGTCGAAGTGTTTCAGTGGATCTGATCTCTTCTTTGCATTAAGATCACTGTGACTGTGGCAGTGTGGGCACCAGATGAGAGGGTAACGGAGAGATCCAGTCCACATTAGGCTATGTTCTGGGTGTGTCTGGTTACAGGAAATTATATTGAATGAAGGGGAAAGCCCCAGGGTGAGGAGCTGCCTGGCCCTTCACCCCTACGGTGGGGTGAGGAAAAGGGCAATGGGCTAACTGGTGGACAGGACTGAAACGTCCTGGGTTTGGGAAGGTAGGGTTGTGGGGGAGGCGCGGGCATTGTGATAGCTCAGAGGGTTGGGGAGGGAAGGGAGTCAGGTGGCAGGGGGCTAGAGCTCGGAGGGCTAGAGCTCGGAGCTTGACCTATGGACAGGGAGAGATCACTGAGTGTCAGGTGCCTTATCCCTGGCAGAAGCCACCTGACCAGGAGAAATACGGTTTAAGCCTCTTATCAGACTCTGATGGTGCTAAGAGATTACAGAGCATCATGTACATGAATTAATGTGGGTAAACCTCTCAGCAGAGGATCGGCACACAGTAAAGGCAGCTTGTAATTATTCTCATTGAAACTGCAACACAGCATGATAGGAAGTGGGCAAGTTGTGGGGTCAGTCATACGTGGGTGTCAGTCTTAACTCTATTGTTTAATGACTGTGGTGTTGAGAACTAGTGAAGAAGAGCAGGCATCTTGTGGGCCAGCAGGGTATTCTGGTAAGGGAGAATGGGCACTGTCCTGGCAGGCCCCCACTGGGGGTTGTTCTTGTTCAGGGAGGCAGGAAATATCTTTACCCTTCTTTCTACCCTCATTCTGGTACCACTTAGATACCTGCCCAAGCTTGCCCAGCCCTGAAGGAGTTCTTCCAGGCCAGCAGCTGGTAGGGGCAAAGCAGACAGGACTGACAGGGGCAAAGGTCACCCTGCTGGTCTCCACGCCTCACCACTCTCAGGCAGCTTTTTATCCTAGGAGCAATAGGGAAGAAAAAAAATAATTTTGTTTTCAGCCAAGATCAGTGTGACTGGGAAGTGGACTTTGGATTTCTTAGCAGGATGGGAAGGGACCTGACAGTAGATGGGGGGAGGGAAAGAAGGCATTTCTGGCAGCAACCTTATCTTACCTGAGAAGAGAGAGGTTGAGAGCTTTGCCATAGTTCACAAGGTCAGTGAAGAGCCCAGGGTCCTGGCATGTCCTGACTGACTCTTTTTCACTCCCACTGTTCATTCATTCCACAGATGTGTTTGTCAAACACCCACTGATGAACACAAGAATTGGCCATGAGCTGTCTCCAGAGTAAATTTTAGACAGTCTAAAGCTGTCACCCTGGGTAGAGTGCCAAAGCATCATCATAGCTCTCAGCAACCTCTAACTCTTGGGCTCAAGTGATCCTCTAGACCCAGTTTTTCTATTTTTAGGAGAGATGGGGTCTCACTCTTGCTCAGGCTGGAGGCTGGGGTCTCACTCTTGCTCAGGTCTTGAACTTGTAAGCTCAAGCAACCTATCCATTTTGGCCTCCCAGAGTGCTAGGATTACCCCCATCTTTGCACCTCAGTCCATTTCCCCAAAGCACCCCCCATTTTGAAATTACTGATTAAACTTTTAAGGGTCTGTTTCCTCATTTGCGTACAGGCTACATGTCTACTTTGTTTCATCATTTGATGCCTGTTGCCTGGTTCATCAACTATCATGTAGTAGTCATGTGATAAATATTTGGTGAATAAATAAATGAATCCCCCAGATGTTGGTAGTGGAACTTGGACCAAATCAGGAAGGGCCTGTCTTCTAGCTGGATAAACAGAGAAAAATATTGCCAGAGGGCCTCTAAGGCTACCTTGAGTCCAAAGTTCTCTTAACAAGAATAATTAATCAAATGTCCAGCAGGTGAAAACAATTGCCCTGGCCCAGGCTCCATCGAGAATGTGCTCTTGGTGTTATTTTTCTGTGGGAACCACATGAGCCTTAGGACTCTCCCTCCCCACAAATAGTGAGGGCAGTAAGTGTATGTATGTACATGTACCTATTTTATGTGAATCAATGAAAAGAAATATAAGGGAAGAGAGATCACACTGGGTAGAGATGTCCTCAGGCCCTTCCTTTTGGGGGCAAGAGACTTGAAATCTGGCACATTGGAACATGTCTCTGGGGGAGGCAGGGAAGTGCCACGATATGAGCAGTGGCCTGGTTCAAATTCCAGCTGAACCACTTATCTACTATGCAGTCTGAGTGAGATACTTCACTTCTCTGAGCTTCATGTTCTTTGGTAAAATGGAAATGAAAATAGAACCTGGGCTGAGCATCATGGCTCATGCCTGTAATCCTAGCACTCTGGGAGGCCAAGGTGGGTGGATTGCTTTAGCTTAGGAGTTCAAGACCAGCCTGAGCAAGACTGAGACCCCCATCTCTAAAAATACCTGAGCGTTGTGGCAGGTGCCTGTAGTCCCAGCTACTCGGGAGGCTGAGGCAAGAGAATCACTTGAGGCCAAGAATTTGAGGTTGCTGTGAGCTACGACGCCAAAGCACTCTATGGAGGGCGACATAGTGAGACTCTCAAAAAAATAACTCTTCTCAGAATCCCAGTTCCTCAACGGAAAAGCGGGTAAAAGTCGACGACTGTCTGGTCTGCTTACAGAGTTGTGTGTGGGTCAGAAAATACCTTGCACACTGAAAAGTTTTAATCCTGACCTTCATTCTTCCAAACTTGCCTTCAGCACATTGTATGCAGCCCTCGCTCCTTTGTGCCTCAGTTTCCCTGTGTGTATTAAATGGGAAGAGGGCCTTCCGTGGGGTTGTAAAATTGTCCTCAACGTATTCTGAACGTGGGGCAAGAGAGAGGCTAGCAAAAGCTGAAGCAGGTGCCCGGCGTCCCCGGAGAGGACCGCTGCAGCTGAGCCCTTCCACCTTGGCTCTCTCGGGGCGGCAGGTGAGTGAGTGCCCTCTGCTGGTCCGGGCAGGGGACGAATCTCAGTGGCTCAAGGAGGTATTTCAGAACGAGGGCAGGTGGAAGGCGTTGGGTCCTTAGATTGGTCTACGTATGGGCAGATTACGAAGAGGGTAAGGAGTTAAGATGTTAGCGCTGTGCTTGAAACGCAGTGGGAGGGACCACTTGGGCTTCGTCAGGTAGCTCCTCCCCTCCAGATTTAGGTCCATTTGGTCCGACCCCGAGCGCTAGTCACCGCGTCCCGGGCCTGGGCGGAGGGCATCTGGGAAATGTAGTTCTGCGGCGAGCTTTCCGCGCCGCACCCGGCGCCCTCGGCGGCCCAGGGACTCCACTTCCCGACGTGCTCCGGGCCCGGGGGCGGGGGGCCGCCGAGGCGTGCGGCCGGAGCCCCGCCGGGGGTGGGGGCTCGGAGCCGAGGCGCCGTCGCGGCGGTGGACGAGCGTCCGTGTGGCCTGGTCTGGGCCATGTCCGTGTGAGGGCACCGCTGCCGCCGCCCCGGTCCTTGCTCCGGCCCTGCAGCGCCGCGCGCCATGGGTTCCATCCTGAGCCGCCGCATTGCGGGGGTGGAGGACATCGACATCCAGGCGAACTCGGCCTACCGCTACCCCCCAAAGTCCGGTGAGCGCCCAGCCTCGGCCCCCGGACCCGGACGGCCAGGCGCAGGCTGGAACGCGGGCCCGGGCGGCGGACCTGGGGGCGGGACGTGGGCGCTCCCACGCGGGGGCCTCCGAAGGCGAGGTGGGCGTGTTGGGGGAGGGGGCGCCCTGCTTGGTCCCCCCTCCCTGCCACATTCCTGTCCGAAAGCTCCGTGTCATTCCTCGGCTAGAGATGGAGGCGTGGCTGGGACCCTGGACCAAAAGACTCTAATAGAGTCGTACCTAGCGCTGCCACTTCCCAGCTGGGTGACCTTGGGCTAGTCACTTCGTTCCTATATACCCACTGGGAAAACTGCTGACATGAAAATCCTAGCACGGCCAGGTGCCTAAGACCTGGTGTTTCGTCCTTAGAAAGTGTTCACTGTGGGCGGCACCTGTGGCTCAAAGGAGTAGGGTTCCGGCCCCATATGCTGGAGGTAGCGGGTTCAAACCCAGCCCTGGGCGAAAAAAAAAAAAGAAAGAAAAGAAAGTGTCGTAAAAATTGACCTCGCCACTGGGGCTGGCTTCCGCTTTCTTTGATGGCTTGATATGAAGATTGGGCTAGTGGTTTGGAGCACTTAACATCCCACATGGACAGAGGCTTAACTCCCTCGGTGTGTGGGCTGGGCCTGAGAAGGTGATTATAATTAATGGGGAAGGACTGGGGTCCTTGCTGGGAGGATAGGGCCTGCACCCAAGCTGGACAACAGGAGAGGGGTTGGAGAGGACCTATTGGATTCTCTAGTCTCTGTTTTATGGCTGAGGCATTGGAACCACCAGGGAGGGAGTGACTTTACCAAGGTCTCTGAGCTGGATGAAATCACAGCTGGCACCAGGACCAAGTGTGGGGCACTCAGAGAAGCCTTATTCCCATTCTGTTCTCCTGGCTCTTTTCATGAGCAGGCCTGACGGGGAACTTTTAGTTTCACATTCTCCGTGGAGTCATTTGAAGTGGAAAGGGAATAAAGAGAGGATGGAGAATTTAGATGTCGCGGAAAAATGCAGATTGAGTCCTCAGATCCTGGCTGCTTCTCATCTGATCTGATGTCTCATTTCCCATGTGTCTTTGGACACCCACAGGTCAGATCCCTGAGTGTGGTTCAGGGCCACCTGCTCCCACAAGTGAGGAGCTTGTGATACATCCCAGGCCCTGTCTCAGATCTTTTGGAGCCTAGGAACCTGCATTTTAAACCTCCCCTGGCTGGGCGTTGGTGGATCATGCTTGTAGTCCCAGCACTCTGGGAGGCTGATGGGGGTGGATCGCCTGAGCAAGAGTGAGACCCAGGCTCTAAAAATAGCTGGGCGTTGTGGCAGGAGCCTATAGTCCCAGCTATTCAGGAGGCTGAGGCAAGAGAATCACTTGAGCCCAAGAGTTTGAGGTTGCTGTGAGCTATGACATCGTGGCACTCTACCTAGGGTGATAAAGTAAGACTTTGTCTCCAGAAAAATAAAATAAAATAAGATAAACCTTCCCCTGGTGAGTCTGATGTCTTCTGAAGTTTGAAAAACTACTCTGCCCTGATTTTGTAAGGTAAAAGTAAGTGAAGGTCTGGGGCTACTGTGTTGAAAGGGGGAGGAGGGGACTTAGCACAGTTTGGGGGCAGTCAGAAGGGGTTGGAGGGCGGCACCTGTGGCTCAGTTGGTAAGGCGCCGGCCCCATATACCGAGGGTGGTGGGTTCAAACCCAGCCCCTGCCAAACTGCAACAAAAAAATAGCTGAGCGTTGTGGTGGGCGCCTGTAGTCCCAGGTACTCTGGAGGCTGAGGCAAGAGAATCGCCTAAGTCCAAGAGCTGGAGGTTGCTGTGAGCTGTGAGGCTACGGCACTCTACCAAGGGCTAATAAGTGGAACTCCACCTCAAAAAAAAAAAAAAATGAAGGGGACAGAATCAAGAGATGGGCAGAATACATTGTGACTTACCAGCCAGGAGATCTCCATACCAGCTAGAGACTAGCCCACCAGTAAGACAGCCTGGCCTGCAGACCACAGAGGCAGATGCCAGATCAGATGTGGCAGTTGTCCTCTGATGTTGCCTATCACTGATGATACTCCTTCCCAAGACACTGTCACAGAGCGCCCCAGTCAGTCACTATTAATTGGTTGTCACTGGCACCACAGGTGATGAAATACAGTGGCCACTTGAGTCATGCTGCCAGGGACAGCAGTATTCTCCTGTCCAAAGTCCCCAAAGGCTGTCCTCTCTGGTCTTCTTTACTTTTCTGCTCCTCATCTTTCTGGGTGGTCTTGCGGATATTTGTATCTTTCTTTGTTCATCTCTCCTGTCCCCAGACCTGGGTCCTATGCTTTTCTGGGCTTCCTGACACTTAAGGAGAACCCCATGATTTGAGGGAGTGGCAGTCGGAGGTAGTGGCAGTTGGAGTGGCCTTAGCAGTACTTCACTGTGTTTCCTCAAGGGTGGACTGCAGACTGTAGGGACATTTAAGACCATTTTGAACTCTTGGTGTATGGGGCCGCACCCTACTCACTGAGCCACAGATGCCATCCATGTTTTTGTTTTTTAGAGACAGAGTCTCATTTTGTAGCCCTCGGTAGAGTGCTGTGGCGTCACAGCTCACAGCAACCCCTGCTCTTGGGCATAGATGATTCTCTTGCCTCAGCCTCCTGGGTAGTTGGGACTATAGGTGCCCGCCACCACGCCCAGCTCTTTCTTTTTGTTGCAGTTTGGCCGGGATCGGGTTTGAACCCGACACCCTCGGTATGTGGGGCCAGTGCCCTACTCACTGAGCCACAGGTGCCGCCAACCGCCCATGTATTTTCATTTCTTTTGACTGTATACCCAAGAGTAGAATTGCTATGGTAGCTCCATGTTTAACCTTTTGAATAACTTCCAAACTGTTTCCCAAAGTGGCTGCACAATTTTATGGTAATTTCCACCAACAGTGTATGAAGGGTCCAATGTCCACCTTTTTTTTTTTTTTTAAGAGATAGTCTCAGTTTGTTTCCCTCGGTAGAGTGCTGTGGCACCACAGCTCACAGCAGCCTCCAAGTCCTGGTGATTTTCTTGCCTCAGCCTCCTGAGTAGCTGGTACTGCAGGTGCCTGCCACAATGCCCGACTTTTTTTTTTTTTTTTTTTTGCAGTTTGGCCGAGGTCGAGTTTGAACCCGCCACCCTTGGTATATGGGGCTGGCCCCCTACTCACTGAGCCACAGGCGCCGCCCCCACCTTTTTTGATTATAGCCAAGTATAAAGTAATATCTCATTGTGATTGTGATTTGCATTTCCCTAGTGACTGATAATGTTGAACATCTTTTCATGTGCTTATTGTATTGTATATCTTCTGCCTGTGAAATGTCTATTTAAGTCTTTTATCCAGTTTTTAGAAATTGGATTATTTATCTTCCTAGGGAGTTATAAGAATTCTTTATTCTGGATACAGTTTCTTTATCATTCGTGTGATTTGCAAATATTTCTTTCAGTCTGGCTTGTCTTTTAATTTTCTTTTTTTTTGAGATAGTCTCACTATGTTGCCTTCGGTTGTGGGGTCACAGCTCACAGCCTCTCAAGTAGCTGGGACTACAGGTGTTGGCTACAACTCCTGGCTATTTTTTGTTGCAGTTGTCATTGTTGCTTAGCTGGCCCAGACGGGGTTCGAACCCACCAGCTTCGGTGTACATGGCTGGTGCCATAACCGCTGTGCAATGGGTGCTGAGCCAAAGATGGATCCAGTTTACTAGAATTCCTGTAATTTGGCTCGGCGCTGGTAGCTCAGTGAGTGGGGCGCCAGCCACATGCATCGAGGCTGGCAGTTTCAAGCCCCACCCGGGCCTGCTGGACAACAATGACAGCTGCAACCAAAAAAAAAAAAGCCGGGTGTTGTGGTAGGAACCTGTAGTCCCAGCTACTAGGGAGGCTGAGGCAAGAGAATCGCTTGGGCCCAGGAGTTTGAGGTTGCTGTGAGCTGTGATGCCACAGCACTCTATCTACCGAGGGCGACAGAGTGAGACTCTGTCTCAGATAAAAGAACAAATAAAAGAATTTCTGTAATTTTAGGGTGGAGGGTATTTTTTTTATGAGACAGAGTCTCAAGCTGTTATCCTGGAGAGAGTGCTGTGGCATCATGGCTCACAGCAACCTCAAACTCTTAGGCTTAAGGGATTCTCTTGCCTCAGCCTCCCAAGTAGCTGGGACTATAGGTGCCCGCCACAACACCCGGCTATTTTTTGTTTGTAGTTGTTGTTTGGCAGGCCTGGGCTGGATTTGAACCTGCCGGCTCTGGTATATGTGGCTGGTGCCCTAGCTGCTGAGCTACAGACCCCAAGCCATCTTTTAATTTTTTTAATGGTGTTTCTTTTGAAGAACAGATGTTTTTAATTTTGATGAAGTCTAATTTATTACTTTTAAAAATGGATAATGTTTTTAGAGTTAGGTTTAAGAAATCTTTGCCTAACCCCAGGTTGCAAAGGCTTTCTCCCTTTTTTTCTCTAGAAGTTTTATAGTTTTAGCTTTTATATGTAGATATGTGATGCAGTTGGTGTGTTTTTTTATGTATGGTTTGAGGTAAAGATCTAAGGTCATTTTTTTTAATACAGTTATTTCTACATCATTTGCTATAAAGACTCTTCTTCCCATAAAATTGCCTTTGGATTTTTGTCAAAAGTCAGTTGACTCTCTCAGTGCCCGTAGCACAGTGGTTATGGCACTGGCCACATGCACCAAGGGTGGCGGGTTTGAACCCGGTAGGGGCCAGCTAAACAACAATGACAACCGCAGGTTGCTGTGAGCTGTGACGCTATAGCACTCTACAGAGGGTGACGTAGTGAGACTCTGTCTCAAAAAAAAAAAAATCAGTTGGCTGTAAATGTGAGGGTTTATTTTGGGATTCTCCATCTGTTTCATTGATTTATATGTATATTCCGGTGGTGTTTTTTTTTTTTTTTTGAGACAGAGCCTCAAGCTATCACCCTGGATAGAGTGCTGTGGCATCACAGCTCACAGCAACCTCTAATTCCTGGGCTCAAGTGAGTCTCTTGCCTCCGCCTCCCAAGTAGCTGGGACTACAGGCGCCCGCCACAATGCCTGGCCATTTTGTTTTGGTTGCAGCCGTCATTGTTGTTTGGCAGGCCGGGCTGGATTCGAACCCACCAGCTCAGGTGTACATGGCTGGCGCCTTAGCCTGTTGAGCCACAGGCGCTAAACTTATTCCAGTGGTTCTTAACTGGGATGGTTTTGTTCCCCAAGGGACATTTGGCCCTGTCTGGAGACATTTTTATTATCACAGTTGTGGGTATATATATTTGTATAACTGGGATTTATGGGGTAGAGACCATAAGACAACCCTCCACAACAAAGAATTATTGGAGTACTTAGACTGGGAAACCCTGGTCTGGTCTTACACTAGCACCATACGGGCTTATTGCTGTAGTTTGATAGTAAGTTATGAAATCAGGTAGTATAAATTCTCTAACTTGTTCTTTTTTTAAAATTGTTTTGGGTGTGCTAAGTTTTTGGTATTTCCATATAAATTTTACAATTAGCTTGTAAATTTCTATAAAAACAGCTCATTACGATTTTGATAGGGACTGTGTTGACCCTATAGATCAATTTGGGGAGAATTGCCATCTTTACAGTGCAGACGTTTTGAATCCATGAACATGGTATATCTCTATATTTTTATCTTTAACTTAAGGATTATATACCTTTTTAGGTAACTTTATGGCTGCTGATACGACTTCCCGAAACCTAAGTGGTGATACAGAGCTCTTTTTTTTTTTTTTATTAAATCATAGCTGTGTACATTAATGCAATTATGGGGTATAAAGTTTTTGTTTTTGTTTTTTTTTGTAGAGAGAGACAGAGTCTTACTTTTTCGCCGTCGGTAGAGTGCCGTGGCGTCACACAGCTCACGGCAACCCCCAATTCCTGGGCTTAGGCGATTCTCTTGCCTCAGCCTTCCCAGTAGCTGGGACCACAGGCGCCCGCCACAACGCCTGGTTATTTTTCTGTTTTGCAGTTTGGCGAGGCCAGGTTTGAACCCACCACCTTTGGTATATGGGGCTGGCGCCCTACTCGATGAGCCACAGGGACCGCCCATGGGTATAAAGTTTTTTCTTTATATTTATTGTCTTTTTTGAGAAAGAGTGTCACTCTGCCTGTAGTCCCAGCTGCTGCAGAGGCTGAGGCAAGAAAATCGCCTAAGCCCCAGAGCTGGAGGTTGCTGTGAGCTGTGATGCCATGGCACTCTACCGAGGGCAACAGAGTGAGACTCTGTCTCAAAAAAAAAAAAAAAAAGAGTGTCACTCCGTTGCCCTGGGTAGAGTGCTGTGGTATCGTATTATCTCATAGCAACCTCAAACTCTTGGGTGGAAGAACTAAAAATCAGAGGCCTTTATTTCCCCCACATGGGCCTGGTGCACAGTAGGTGTTTAATAAATGTTATACAGTGAGTCTTCAAAAAGTGTCATGTGAAGAAGCAAGTACAACTCTCCCCAGTGTATGTGCTGCTCCTTGCCCCTACAGTTCAGATCTGAGGGCCCTGAGGGTCTGTGCTGTGTGAGGGAGGGGCCAGACTGGTGAGGTCTGTCTAAGAACATTTGCATGTAAACACTGCCTGGCACCCAAATGCTACAGCTGTGTTGGGGTTTACCTTTGCAGAGAAGACTTAGACTGACTCTAATTTATTTGGCATCTTCTATAGGTGAGTGAACAGGTGTGTCATTGAGGGTGCTTTTGTCAGTGGGAGCATTTCTGGGTTCTGAGGGAGAACCACGCCTTGGGGGTCCTTGGTGACAGTTGAGATGGTAGCAGGAGACTCCTTCTGTACACCAGGGTGTATCCTCCCCACTAAGACCTACACTGTCACTGAGCAGACATTATATTATTTCTGAGTGTGGTCTGTATCATTTGCACATGAGAACCACTTCTGGGCTTCTGCTGTGTTGACCTGGTTGGATTTTGCCACTGTGGAAGTTGTAAAGAAGGTGTATTTCCTGAGCTGCCCTTGTCCACATTTAAGCAATGCTACATTTTATATGAAAAAACAGCAATAAAACAGTGACCACAAGAAAAACCTTTTAAATTGGCTTTTGAGGGGAGGGTGCCGGAGAAGTTTTGCTCGAGGAAAAAGCCAGGGTTGCTTGGGTTTTTGCAGCCACCAGGAGCTGTTTGTCTATCCTCATATCAGGGCAGAGTTGGCCATCTGGATTGGGGGAGGGCCCCAGAGCCTTGCATGCTTGTCCATGGAGCAGAGGGTGTCTCAGAACTCCCCGAATCCTCCACCCAGTTCTTTGTGTGTGACAACCTGTTGACTGCAGGGGCCTGTCGTAGTTTCTCCGGGAATTTTTGAGAAACTGTTGCTAAAAGTCAACCCTTTCCAATCACACCTTTCCTCGCTTTCCTGACCTCTCACCATCATCAACCTTCCTTTCCTCCAGACGTTTTTATGTTTCACTAGTTATGCTGAAATGTCACAGAACCTTTTCTTGGCCATTTGAAATTGTGCTCTCTGCGAGGCAGCTGGCATTCCAGTAGGACAACGCCTGAGCTTATGCTGGCCTGGCTTCTGTTTGCTTCTCAGGAGGAGGAAACAGATTTTTTAATAACAACTTCATTGAGATAGAATTCACACCATACAATTCACCCATTTAAAGTGTACCGACAGTTCAGTAGTTTTTAGTACATTCACAGAGTTGTGCAATCATCACTGCTGATTCCAGAGCATTTTCATGACCCCAAAAGAAACCCAGTGCCCACTAGACAGTCATTCCCACTTCTCTCTCCCCTAGGCCTTAGCAGCCACAAACCCATGCTCTGTCTCTATAGATTTGCCTACTCTGGACATTTTGTAGGAATGGAATCACATCAAGTTTTCAAGGTTCATCCACTTTGTGGCATGTGTCAATGCTTCACTCCTGTTGTACAGAGAGACCACATTTTGTGTATCCATCCATCCGTTGATGACATTTGAGTAGTTTCCAGGACCAACCATTTTTCAGTTCACTCTGAGAAGTTGCCACAGTTCCCCATTTCTCAGATTAAGGGAGGAGGCCAGTTTCCAGTCTCCCTTCACCTGGGGTGAGAACTCTTCTCTGCAGCTGGGTGGCAAGAAGCCTGCCCCAGGAAGCAATTGTCTCTGGCTCCTAGGAGAGCTGTCTATTCCCCTTCTCTCATCTGGGATAGTCAAGGCCAAGAAGCTGTGGTGGGAAGCCGAGCAGCTTTTCTTTTTTTTTTTTTTGAGACAGAGTCTCACTTTGTTGCCCTTGGTAGAGTGCTGAGCCGTCATAGCTCATAGCAACCTCCAACTCTTGGGCTTAGACAATTCTCTTGCTTCAGCCTCCCGAGTAGCTGGGACTACAGGCGTCTGCCACAACGCCCGGCTATTTTTTTGTTGTAGTTTGGCCGGGGCCAGGTTCGAACCCGCCACCCTTGGTAGGCCGGCACCCTACTCACTGAGCCACAAGTGCTGCCCCCCAGCAGCTTTCTTTCTGGGCTCAAGAGGGATGAGGCTTGGTGGCCCCACTGACCTGGGGGCTCATATCCTCAAAGAACTTGTGGAATCTCTGTGGGAAAAGCCAGCTGGAAAAACTAGTTGCTCTGGGGTGAACCACCTGGGATTGTCCCTAAGCAAGCAATTGCCTCTCTCTGTGCCTCCATTTCCTCATTTAAAGTGCGGATATTAAAAGTTTAACCCCGGCTCGGCCTATTAAAAGTTTAACCCCGGCTCGGCTCAACAGGCTAAGGCACCAGCCACGTACACCTGAGCTGGCGGGTTCGAATCCAGCCTGGGCCCGCCAAACAACGATGACGGCTGCAACCAAAAAAAAAAAAAAAATGGCCGGGCGTTGTGGCAGGCGCCTGTAGTCCCAGCTACTTGGGAGGCGGAGGCAAGAGACGTGCTTGAGCCCAGGAATTGGAGGTTGCTGTGAGCTGTGATGCAACAGCACTCTATCCAGGGTGACAGCTTGAGGCTCTGTCTCAAAAAAGAAAAAAAAAAAGTTTAACCCATACATGGTATAGGAGGCCAGTTTTGCTTATATTGCTGTGTTTGTGGTAAGTCAGCATTAATCATTATCTAATCAGTTGATAAATAGAAGGTCTGTTCAGACTTGCCTTTGGCTTTGGCATGGTTCTGGGTCATCTCTGGGGGGATCCCATCCCACCTGGGTCATATTCCTGTGTCAACTAAGTTGAAGGCTTCCTTGGTGGCCATTGCCACTGATTCCTAATTGTCCAAAATGACCCCGGAGTTTTTCTCTATTGCCCCACCCTGGGGTAAGGTGTCTAGGGAATTGGAGACAGAAAGTGACCATCTCTGGAATCTCAGGGGCCTGGGAGGTGGTGGTGAGGGCCTGCCACCAGAGTGAGAGGAGACTTGGTGTGAGGTGTGTGTTCTCTTCTTCATAGTTGGGGACCCCTTTGTTTTCAACACACCCTTCCACAAAGATGGCCATGAAAGTCAAAAGTCAATTTAGGGTCTGAGAAGAGCCGGAGTTTCATGGCTGAAGGAATTAGAAGGAAACAGCTGTGCTAGCAGGCTGTGAAGACTGCAGCCATGTGGGGTGTGCCGGGAGCATTGGCGCTAGAGTCCCGTGCCAGGGTCGCCCCAGCTTTGCTGTGGAATACTCTCTGCCTTCCTCAGTCATGTGCTCACTGCGGCCTTTGGGTAAATGCTTCTCAAGGGTCTAGCCCACAGGAGCCTGCACCCTGGTCCAGACGGCTTTTGTTTCTCACAGCCCAGAAGATTTCTGGAAAATGTCTGTCAGTCACTTCCTGGATGGCCCTGGGGCAGTGACCACTCCTACCCGCCCTGACCTCCCAAACCAAGTGCTGCCTGGGATGTTACTTGGCTTTCCCATGACCTCAGCTGTGTGCTGTACAGGCACCCAGCTTCATGCTCCTGGGTCATCTTGTTGGTTGGACAGCGTGGGGTACCCTACACTGCCCCTGAGCTCTCAGCCACTTACTGCACCCTGGAAGTGGTGACTGTCCCATCCTACAAGGAGGAGGAGGGGCCTCTGTTCCTCTGCTGTTTGCAGAAGATCTTGCAGTGGCAGCAGGGAGCAGTGTGGGTGAGGAATCACCTGACCTTGAACAAGCATCCGCTAGGTGAGGAAGTGAGGCTCCAGGAATGACCAAGGCTGGAACACCCATCCCCTCTTTTTCTGAAGGAGGGCCTGGGGCCATTGGAAGCTGGAAGATCAGGCCTCTTGCTTGGTCCTGGGTGCTGGGTATCACAGGACTGTCCCAAGATGGGTAAGAAGGTCATGCCAGCTCCCTCAGGGAATTCACCCTGCGTCACTGCTCAGATAATGGAAGCTTTCTTCAAACCAGAGCTCCTGCCCTAGGGAATGGATGCCCTGTGATATCTCCCAGTGCCCAGGCCCTGCACGACCTCTTGGGAATTTACATGAAAGGAATGATTACATTTAGTTCAGTGCTCTGGGGGAAATGTGTGTGTACACATACCCACCTTAGGTATACCTTTAAAGTTGATGCTAACGTACATTTAGGAAATGTACAAATCTTTACTGTGGGGCTTGAGTGATCAGGAAGTGAATGTGTGGAAGAAATAGAAGTGTTGCCCTGGGTAGCCACCTCTGAAGGGTAGTGACCCTTCTGACTCCACTGCAGGCAGGTTCTGCCTGTTTTTGAACTTGATGGATCTGGATGGAGATGCATTTTTCACTCCAGGTCAGATGTCAAGGCATGGTGGTCTTGCTGTGGGATCCTCCAGTGTCTGGTGTGCTGAAATTGAGCCTGGATGGGCAGTGGGGCAGCTGTTCTGGCCACGGTGTCCATAAGCTTGATCTCTGGGGTCCATTTCTGTGCCAGGGCCTGTGGGTGCATTGTTACTTTACAGTTTTTCTGCAAGAATGAGATTTCTGGTCACTCTGCTATCTTACCCACACTAGGGAGGGCTAGGCATAGGTGTGTTTTTGTTAGATAATCGCAAAATTTCATCTCCCTATCCCCACTGAAAATTTCAAACTTAGGCCAGAGTGGTAACACCTTATTGGCTGTTCTACCATTCCGTCACCGCCCCTAACCGAGGCTATATAAGGTGCACTTGTCTTTTGTTCTCTTCTCTCTCTCCCCCTCTTTCCTCCCCGTGTGTCTGGTCTCTCTCTCTCTCTCTTTCTTTTCTCTCTCTACCTTCTCTCCTCTCTTCCCCCGTTTTTCTCTCTCTCTTCTCTCCTCCTTAATGCTGCTCTGCAGCTTCCCCCGCCAATAAAGACCTTTCGTACAAGCCTTGGTGTTCTGTGAGGTTTATGCCGGTCGAATGCCCCCCTTTGAGTTTTTTTATTATTATTTTTTACAAATTTATTTTTATTTATTTATTTATTTATTTTGCAGTTTTTGGCCAGGGATAGGTTTGAACCCGCCACCTCTGGCATATGGGGCCGCGCCCTACTCTGTTGAGCCACAGACGCCACCCGGTGTGTTTTATTTTTAATTGGTTTTTCAGTTTCAGCCTTGGATTTCTCATGGTAGCCTTCCCTATGCCCAGTGAGGTTGAATGCCTTTTTGTAAGTAAATCACCATTTATTTCTTTCTCCTTTTGAAGTGTCCAGTGAAGTCTTTTGCACATTTATAAAAATTGATTTATCTCTTTTTAAAAAAAATTCACAGGATTTCTGTCTTTTTTTTTTTTTTTTTTTTTTTGAGACAGAGCCTCAAGCTATCGCCCTGGGTAGAGTGCTGCTACAGCTAACAGCAACCTCAAACTCCTGGGTTTAAGCGATTGTCTTGCCTCAGCCTCCCGAGGAGGTGGGACTACGGCGCTTGCCACAACACCCTGCTATTTTTTTGCTTGTTGTCATTGTTTGGCAGGCCCAGGCAAGATTTGAACCCACCAGCTCTGGTATATGTGGCTGGCACCGTAGCCGCTTGAGCTATAGGCACCACCAGGATTTCTGTGTTAAGTGCTTTTTATTGTGTTTTTAATTCTGGAATGGAAATTGGCCATCTCCATGGCATTTGCAGAAACCATGTTGGGCAAGAAATGGAAGGCATCAGAAGACTTGGCAACCTTAGAACCCCTGTTCTGGGGGGGGGGGGGTTTGGTGGTTGTTGTTGTTAGAGATAGTCACAGCTCACAGCAACCTCAAACTCTTGGGCTTGAGCAATCTTCTTGCCTCAGCCTCCCAAGTAGCTGGGACTACAGGTGCCCACCACAACACCCAGGTATTTTTAGAGACAGGGTCTCATTCTTGTTCCGGCTAGTCTCAAACTCTGGAGCTCAGGTGATCCGCCCACATGGCCTCCCACAAGTGCTGGGATTACAGTGAGCCCTCTTGCCCATCCTTGAGGACCAAGTTCTGTGGTGCCGTTCCTGTTCCCTTTCTGCAGGAGAGAACCTGATGGGTCCAGTGAGGCCTGGCGTCCACCTGGGTCGGCTGTGTCTAGGGGGTGGGAGCTGTGCTCTGTGCAGGCGAGGCTTGTCCTGTACGTGGTGGAGGCTGTTTCTAGAAAAGGAGTGTCTAGGCTGGGGAGGTCACCTCCCCAATAAAAAAGGTGACTATAGTTTGTGGAACCTCAGGGACCCACAATCTTAGCTCAGCTCTTATACTACATTGTTCCCTCCTCTCAGCTGGGAGCCTGAGTTTGTTTTTTTTTTTTAGATCCTTTTTTTTTTCACATTGTATGCCATAAATGCATTAATGTACACAGTTATGATTTAATAAAAAATCGTTAAGAGAAAAAGATTTTTAAAATGAGCTTTTCACTTAATGTGGCAGGCAGCATGTTTGTAGAGGGAGATTGGTGTCTTTTCACCCTTACATAAGAAGCTTCTTTTGTCCGTAGGGCATTCTGAAGTAGGTTTGTCCTCTAATCTCATATCTGCAGTGCAGAGAAGGAAATCAGGCAATGTTGACTTCTCCAGTCCTCCAGAAAGGAATTTGTTAGGCTGGGGGCAGTGGGTGGCATTCAGGGACTTGCCCTAGGGGGTCAAGTCATTGAGTGGTGATCAGTGAGTGGGGTCACTGGGCTGGATCAGACCCCTGGGCTGCTTCCCTCCCTGGCCTGCCACCTGGCAGGGCCTCCTGGAGCCTGGAGATGCTTTCCTGTGACTAACACTTTCGAGACTTGCAATCAGTTCTGTGGGTCAGCCAGCTAGGGGTTAGCAGCAACATGTCAGCTGATATTGTGAGGCTGATACCAGAAACATCTGTCCTATTAGAGAATGGGAATAACGTTCAACAGGGGGACACCTCTGGCTTTTCCCTGTCCTGAGGTGGGAATGATGACTGAGGCAGCAGCGAGATTCACACTGAGTATCTGAAGTCCCAAGGATCTGGGACCACGAACAAACGTGTATGATGCCTAGTCTTGGGCAGGAGAGGACAGTGTGTAAAGCAACAAATAAATGAAGGGAAACGATGATGCTGTGAGGAGAGTGGGTGGGATGGCAGAGCGGGCAGATGGCTGGTCAGGGTTTGCCTCACCTAGGAGTCTGAATAGCCCATTGGCCTAAAGGGAGTGAGGACAGCTCCTGGACCCCAGTAAGCAGGCCAGGAAGGTGGGTACAGGCAGGGCAGGCAGCAGAGTGGGGAGCCTGTCACCTGGCGTTAGGTCAAGGTGTGGTGATGCTTGTTGGCAGGATTCATAGGGCTGGGGACATCTGAAGGTGAGTCAGGAGCCTGTGTCACCTAGAACCTAGCTGGAACGGGCTGTGCAGCAGCTGAGCTGGGGACCTGGAACCCACTTCCGGATGGGCAGCTCTAGGCTCTCTTGGGTACTTGGGCATTTGGTTGCCAAGACATAGTCTCTGTCGCCTTGGTTGGGGGAGGAGGAGGAACATCTGCCTGGCTCCACATGTCTCCCCACATTGAGGATGTGAGAAAAGGCCCTCTGCCGAGACCTGAGCCTAGCCTGTTTCTGCTGTAGGTGTCCCAGGGATTGGTGATTTTGGATACAAATGCTTCTCAAGGGTCCAGACCAGGAACTTCTAACCTGATGGGTCCCAAACTTTGGTCTGATAATGGATTTAAAAAACCCTGAGTTGGCTCGGCGCCTGTGGCTCAACGGGCTAAGGCGCCAGCCACATACACCTGAGCTGGCGGGTTCGAATCCAGCCCGGGCCTGCCAAACAACAATGACGGCTGCAACCAAAAAATGGCCAGGCGTTGTGGCAGGCGCCTGTAGTCCCAG